>PVLC010020125.1:0-29610 GCA_004027655.1 Graphiurus murinus | reverse complement strand
CTCCCCTGGGCAGATCCTAAGAAAAGCTTAGTGCTGTGGTCAGGAATGTGCATACTGGAGTCAGCTGACCTGGATTTGAATCCTACCTCCCCCACTTTACTGGCTGTGTGACCTTGGGCAAGTCACCTTTATGAACCTCAGTTTCCTCATCTGTAATGTAGGGATAATGCTACCTACCTCGTTGGTTGGTTGGAGGATTCAATGAGATAATCCAGTAAAATGCTTAAGGTACCCAACACTCAGTACTGCTATGTTAATGGAAGTGGCTGCTGATAGCTAACCCTCCACACTCCAGACCCACACCCACACCCAGACCCTGGGACTGCCCTTGTCTCATTGGTTGACCCATCTCCAGGGGCACTCAAAAAGGAACAAGTCAGCCTGGTGTGGTGGCGCATGACCAGAATCCCAGAACTTGGAAGCCTGAAGCAGAGGATAGAAGGTTTGAGGCCAGCAAGTAGTAACTTAAAAAGAGCTGCATGCTTGTAATCCCAGTACTTGGGAGGCTGAGACAGGAGGATCCGGGTTCGAGGCCAGCCTCAGCTACTTAGTGAGGCCCTCTGCAATGTAGTGAGACCCTGTTTCTAAATAAAGAATAAAACATAGGACTGGGGGTGTAGCTCGGAGGTAGCATGCCGCTGGGTTCAATCCCCAGTACCGCAAAATAAATAAATAAATATAAATAAAATGGGGCTAGGGTGTAGCTCAGGGGTAGAATGCCCCTGGGGTCAATCTCCAGTGCCACCAAAGAAAGAAAAAACAAGGAGCAAGTCAACCAGTATTTATTGAGCACCTGCTGCACGCCAAGCACAGATGGCCAACACCAACACATGGGGAAGGGAGGCTCGGCCCCTGTGCCAGGGGCTCTGGGGTAGAAGCAGACCCAGCCGAGGGAGCTGCTGCTCTAGCATCACGGAGGACAGGACAAATCGTCAGAGGAGAGGGGCAGCTGGTGGCGGGTGGGAAGCGTGAGAAGGTCTCATGGGAGACAGACATGTGAACTATGCCTTGAAAGAAGAGAGAAACAAGGTGGGCAAAGATGGGGGTCTGCGGAACATACTCTGTGAGGACCCACCTGCAGGGGCACTCTTTCTCCAGGCCTCCGTGGGGTCTAGGGGAAAGAGACTTGGAGAACCTTGGTGGTCATGCTACAGCCAGCGCCCGAGTGTGGGGGAGGTGCGCCCCAGAGCCCCTGGCCCTTCCCTGCATGTCGGGCCACAGAAAGGCCATGGTCTGGCAGATCCTGGCCCCTTAGGTGAAGAAAGAAAACTCCTTGTCCCTCTTTTGGTAGAAGATGGCTCCTGCTCTCTTGTTTGGGGAATTGGGTGAGAGGATGGTCCTAACTTTGTCCCAATGCCTTCCCTGGAGGGAGTCCCAAGTACTAGGGGATGGTAGAGACCCCATCTAGTTCTGCCTGTGTTCTGTCCCCGGAACCCACTCTAGCAAAGCCCCCACAGGGAGCCCGGGATCCTGCGGGTAAAGTGGCAGATGGGGGTTCTGGGCAGTGAGCAAGGCCCCTTCCACCAGCCTCCTGCCCAGTTCAAGCCCCCAGATGAGGCAGAGTTGCATTAACCAAGCCCGGAGGGAATCCAAGGGGAAGGGGAGAGGAAAGGGGGAAGGGAAGGGGATCCTTCTCTAGCACCCTGGCCTCTGTTTTTCCAGCCTTAATTGCAGCGTTAATCACCTTAATAAGCTGTTTACCAACCACCCAGCCTGAGACTGGGAGACTTAGAAGCTGAAAAGTGCTTGGAGATGGGTTTCCTCTGCCCTAGGGAAGCGGGCAGGAGGACAAGGTGGAGGGTGCACTGCTGGGGCTTGAAGCAGAGGGGGTGGGCCGGGAACTTGTGGACGCAGGCTGGGGCCAGGCGGTCTCGTAGAAAGCGCCTCAAAAGGTTAGCACCCCCTCCCCAGAAGGCCTTGAGGTCCCTTCTTCAGAGAAACCTTCCTGAAACCCCAACCTGAGTCCCCAGTCCCAGTCTTTCCCTTTGCTATTCAGGAGATGCTTGTCATCACCAAGTCAGTAACACTTTCCAGGCCTCCATTGCTGCTACATGCCCAGCCTTTTTTTTGGGGGGGGGGGGCAAGAGTCATACTAAATTGCTGAGGCTGTCCTTGAACCTGTGATCCTCTTGTCTCAGCTTCCCAAGTACTGGGAATATAGGCATGTGCCAATGTGCCCTGCTCGCATGCACCTTCTTTCTGGCTTCATCCCCAATTCTCCAGTTCAGTACTTTTGTTCACCCCAGGGAGGTTGCTGGGCTGGCAGTAGAGGCCTCGGAGACTCCTTTTAAACCAAGGTCCCTGGGGGTGGAGATGGGGAAGGAACTCAGCTGGGGGCAGAGTATGTTCCCCTGGATATCCCCACCTCTAGCAGGTATCTAGCACAGGCTGGAATAACAGGATGCTCAGTAAGCATCAGATGCATAAATGAATAAATGAAGTGACAGAGAACTGCGAGGCTGAGGGGAGACGGTGACTACCCCCTCCCTTTAGGCTGCTGGGGGTTAAATTAGATGACACAAGGAAAGCCAGCGCCCAAACACTGTTCCTGTGCAAATGCAGGAGTTGACTGTGATGGAGCCTGCAGTAGGCATTATGCCCTCTAATCATCAGGAAGCAGCCCCAGAGAGACTGTGTGATTTGCCCAAGGACACACAGCGAATGAGAGGCATGCTCTGGGTGCTCCTCTGCCTACACCAGCTCACATCTGGACAGGCCCCACTGAGTGGGTCCTCAAAACCTTGCATCCTTTGAATAGCCAGCAGGTTGGAGCCAGTGGTCTGAGGTCCCTGCATTGCTTTTCTTCAGCGGGCCTGGTTGGTGGGTGAGTCCAAGAGGTTTCCTGGGGGTAGCAGAGAGTATGGAACTGGTCTGTTGAGCCCCAGGAGAATGCTGGGAAGCTCAGAGGCCCGGGAGGCATAAAGGTCTCTGCCCGAGGTGGGGAGTCAGAGAAGGAGGGGCCTAGGGGGCTGGGGGCAGCCAGGACAGTCACCTGGAAGGAGACAGACTTAGGAGGGGGACTGAGAGGAGGTGGCCCTGAGGCCCAAATACCTCTGTTGTCTCCTGGGGCAAATCGGAGCAGGATTGGAAGTGTCTGCTGAGTAAGCAGGGAACAGAGACTCCACACCCTGGAGGATTAGCTGCAGCAGGGGAGGGGGTGCCCCTCACCCCAGGCGGTTCACCTCGCACCTGGCAATCGGAGACAGCAGCGGCAGCGTGCCCTTCCCCACACACTGAGGGCGCCTGGCCACGTCATGCAACGCGTGTGGCACTGCCCCACACCCACCCCTGGGGCCAGTCAGGCCTGCCCTGAGCTCAGGAATCACCGTGGGGAAGGGGGAGGATGACATGTCCTCAGCCTGGGGGGTGGGGGGTGGGGGTGCTGACCAGAGGCCTGAAGAGCAGGAGGCAGACTGGGAAGGAAGGAAAGCAGATCACTCCCAAGAGCACGCAGCTCTTCCCAAGATCTGGGCAGGGGAGGTGCTCAGGACCTACTGTGTGCCAGGCCCTGTGCCAGGAGCTTTCACAGGCCCTGTCGCATTTAATCCTCATGACTGCCTGGCAAGGGCAGTGCCATTATTGTCCTATCCCACAGGTAAGATAACCGAGGCGGCACAACCTCAAGTCCGTCACGTGCCCTCTCTGAGCCTTACTTTCTCTTGAGTAGAAAATTAATCATATCTCTTTTACAGGACTGTTGAGGACATTAAATAAGACATCACATATAAAGGGCTTGGCACAAAGCTTGGCACAGTGATGGGAGCTCAGCAAACTGTACTCTCAGTTTTGGATTAAATCATCCATGGGCAGTTAATGTACTCCTCAGGGAGCTCTAGGCACCCCACCCTCAACAGACCCAAAGTTGACCTTCCTTCTTCTGGGGGGAGGTTTCCTATAGAATTCCTTCCCTCTCCTGGGAAAGTACTGTCTTGATCCCAATCTGTCTTTAGGTATAATGGAAGGATGTTCACCTACAACAGAGCCGTGTATCATGACAGGGGTTAATATTATTTCAGTTACTGATTAGCTCAAGAGTTACTCTCCACATCTATAAGCTTACACTAAAGCTGAGTGTGGTGGCGGATGCTCGTAATCCCAGTACTTGGGAGGCTGAGACAGGAGGATCTCAGGTTCGTGGCCAGCCTCAGCTATGTAGTGAAGTCCTCTGCAACTTAGTAAGACCCTGTTTCAAAATAAAGAATAAAAAAAAAAATATGGCTGGGGTTGTAGCTTGGAGGTAGAATGCCTCTGGGTTCAATTCCCAGTATCGTAAAATAAATAAATAAATAAATAAATAAATAAATAAATAAAGTTACAGTATTTTATTACTTATTTTTCCCATTATATTTATCTCTTTTTTTTTCAGTACTAGGGATGGAATCCAGGAGTATTCTACCTCTGAGCTATACTCCCAGCCCAACTTTTTATTCTTTCTTTTCTTTTTTTTTGTTTTTCCTTTGTGTGTGTGACACTGGAGATTGAACCCAGGGGTATTCTACCTCTGAGCTACACCTCCAGTCCAATTTTATTTTTTGTTTGGAAATAGGGTCTCATTAAGTTGTGGAGGGCCTTGCTAAGTTGCCGAAGCTGGCTTTGAACCTGCGATCTTCCTGTCTCAGCTTCCCAAGTACTGGAATTACAAGCGTGCACCACCATGCCCAGCTTTATTCTCTATTTTGAAACAGGGTCTCACTAAGTTGTGGGGAGCCTCACTAAGTTGCTCAGTCTGGCCTGGAACCTTCAATCCTCCTGTCTCAGCCTACCAAGTACTGGGATTAAAGGTGTGTACCACCAGGCCTGGATATTTATCTTTTATCCAGACATCTACCATATAACATTCTCTTAATTCTGGAAGCATTTTTTCTTTCTTTCTTTTTTATTTGTTTGGTTTTGGGGGGTTTGTTTTTCCCCCACCTGGGAATTGAACCCAGTGGCATTCTACCTCCGAGAAACACTCACAGTCCTTTTCATTTTGAATCAAAGTCTCACTAAGTTGCTGAGAGTCTTGCTAAGTTGCTGAGGCTAGCTTTGAACCTGTGACTCTCCTGCTCAGCCTCCCAAGTACTGGGATTACAGGCATGCACCACTGTGCCTGGCTTTCTTTTTCTTTCTTTTTTTTTTTTTTTTTTTTTTTTTTTTTTTTTTTTTTTTTTTTTTTTTTTTTTTTTTTTTTTTTTTTTTTTTTTTTTTTTTTTTTGCGGTACTGGGGATTGAACTCAGGGGCATTCTACCTCTGAGCTATACCCCCAGCCCTATTTTTATTCTTTATTTTGAAACCAGATCTCACTAAATTGTGGAGTGTCTCACTAGGTAGCTAAGGCTGGCCGCGAACCCGGATCCCCCGGTCTCAGCCTCCTGAATGCTGGGATTACAAGCGTGCACCACCACACCCGGCTGGCTTTCTTTTTCTTATCTTTCTCTTTCTACTCCCTCCAGAGCCTCTTGAGTTTTTTAGGTATTCAATCAAATATAAATAAAAAGAAAGCTTTGTTCTGCTTTGTTTCCTCGTTGGAAGGATTCTGAGGTTAAAGGAAGGCAATCTTTCATGAATGAAGAAGTCAGGGGCCTTGTCTACTCTGCATTGGCTGTGACGGAGGCAGGCACTGGATAGATAGCCTCATCTCTTCAGGTGTCCTCCCACCTGGGCTGCCCAGCAGGCCATCCTGGAAGCACAGCCAGGCTCCTCACCCTTTAGCCACCTCCTGTACAACTTCTTCCCCTCACCAGGAAGCAGCTTCTGGGTGTCTGGGGGAGATAGCCCACATTAGAGCTCTGCTCACAAGTGGCCTCCAGCCCAAAAAGATGCTTGGCAGAAACAGAGACACTCAAGCAGAGAAGAGAGGGGCACAGTGTTGCACACCTGAAATCCCAGCTACTCAGGCAGCGGAGGCAGGAAGATCCCAAGTTTAAGGCCAGCCTTAGGAACAGAGGGAGACCCTATCTCAAAACAAAATAAAACAAAAAGGGCAGGGGATGTAGCTCAGTGGTAGAGCACCCCTGGATTCAATTCCCAGTACCCAAACAAAACAAACCAAGCAGAGAAGAACAACAGAGAAATTGGGGTACTTGGGTTAGATCACTCATAAAGAATGTTTTCTTGCTTGGTAGTTGGAGATGCTACTAACTCATTTTGCTGAATCCTTACTGTATTATCACACTTTCGTGATATTCATTTAGCCTCTCTCTCTCTCTCTCTCTCTCTCTCTCTCTCTCTCTCTCTCTCTCTCTCTCCTGTGAATCAAACCCAGGGACTCTACCACTGAGCTAAGTTCTAGCCCTATAGTCCTCACAACAATGTTATGAAGCATAACTATCATCTTCATTTTACGTGAGGAAGGTGAAGTTAAGAAACTTAGCTGAGCATGGTGTCCCATACCTGTAATCCTAGAGACTTGGGAAGCTAAGATGGGAGGATTGAAAGTTTGAGGCCAGCCTGGGCAACTTAAGGCACTTTCTCAAAGTAAAAATTTTAAAAGGGCTTGGGAATATAGATCAGTGGCAGAGCACCCTTAGGTTCAATGAAAGAAAAAGGAAAGAAGGAAAGAAAGAAAGAAAGAAAGAAAGAAAGAAAGAAAGAAAGAAAGAAAGAAAGAAAGAAAGAAAGATACTTGCCCAAGGTCATAGAGTTGAACTTGAACTCAGGAGTCTGGCTCTTTACTATTTTGTGTTCCTGAGGTAGAACAATACTCTGCATCATTACATGGTAAACTGGTGGGTCAGAGGGGGAAATTTGGTGGATGGGGCAAGAGGGACATTTCTAGAACCAAATTGGTATAGCCAGGAAGGAGAAAGCCACTGAACCTCCTGGCATACCTGGTATATTTCATACCTTACCAAGGGTGCACACATCCTGTCTCCATGACCTTTGGAGGTATCATTTTGATTATTCCTACTAAATAGGTGAGGAAGTAAATACCTAGAGAGGTAAAGTGGCTTTCCCAAAGCCTCTCAGCTGAGCATCTGCCTCCCAGAGTACAGACCCATGGAAACTCCATGAAGGCTCTCTGGAAAAAAAGACAAATTTCCTTTTCCTTCCTTCCTTCCTTCCTTCCTTCCTTCCTTCCTTCCTTCCTTCCCTCCCTCCCTCCCTCCCTCCTTCCTTCCTTCCTTCCTTTCTTCCTTCCTTGTTCTGGGGATGAACCAAGGGGTGATCTACCACTGAGCTACATTCCCAGCTTCTCCTTCCAAGTTACCCAGACTGGCCTTGAATTTGTGATCCTACTGCCTCAGCCTCCCAAATAGCTGCACATATTATCTTCAAGGGGCAGGAAGGATATTCCTTATTTCTCAGGTGGAGCTGGCAAAGGGGTGGGAGTGGGAGAGACCCCTAAGCCAGAGATGAGTCTCAAGGCAGAATTCAGGGTTTGGAGAAGGAGGTAGAGGCCTTGAGGACGGAAAGCAAAGACCTGGGGTCACCAGGGTGGAAGAAACCTGTATCAGTGGATCCAGCTGATCCCCCTGGGCTCAGGGAATGTGACAAGAGCCGGGCAGAGGCATGTCAGAAGCCTCATGCAGTCTGACTTCCCCCAGGATCTGTTGGAGCAAAGAATTCCTGGCGGCTCCAGGGCTGGGAGGAAGAGTTTCGGCAGGCCCCAGCTTGCAGAGTCAGAGAAAGCCGCTCTGGAGTCCAGCCGGCAGGAGTGTTCTAGTGGCCCTGTGCAGACCTGGTGGGCAGTGGGAGGACCCCATACCCCCACCCTCTGTCTCTCCTCTGCCCAACCCCCATGCACCGAGCCCCTTCTCCCCAAAGAGAGTGGGAACATCAGGTTTAGGAGAGGGGTAAGCAGGCGGAGGAAGGAACCGCCCAGCCCAAGCTGGGAGCCTGAGTCTGAATGAAGCCAGTGTCCTGCTCCAGCAACCACCAGTTTGAGAGAGGAGTTCAAGTTCTGACGGGTCAGGCCAAGGTGCAAATCAGAGCAAAGACGGTGCTCATGGGGTGGGCTCTGCGTGGAGGGGGTTCCCAGGGAGGCTCATCATCTAAGCAGGGTCCCCCAGGTGTGTAGAGTCACCCAAATGAGTGCTCCCGACCACATTATTTGTCTTGAATGTTATATCTCGGCTTGAATGTGGAAGCTGAGAGCAGGGCCACAGGCCAGGGTAGACTCCCTCGTGCTGGAAAAAGATCTTCCTGAGGCCTGACCCACAACTCAACTGAAGTCTGAAGGGGGACGGCTCAGATGGCGCTGAGAGGAATATATTCCATATGAGAATGACACCCTCCCCTGGAAATGAAGTCATCTCTCCATTCTGGGGCCAGAGAGGCTGAAGGCCTGGCACTGTGCAGCGCTGAATCAGAAAGCTTGATGTTTGGAGGAAGCTTGGGGCCGGTTCCTTTCCCCTTCCTGGGCTGGCCAGACATGCCCCCCCAGGATGCCAGTGAGGCTGAGCGTCTTGGCGTCATCAAACTATGGGGTTGGAAAGAGCTGCAGAATGCATGCAATCTGATGGGGGAGGCAGAGTCCTGTACTCGGGAAACCATTGTCTGATGGGAGGGACAGGGTTTGCTGTACAAAGCCCCAGACAGGAGTGGAAAAGTGGTGGTAAGCGCAGGTTAGTGCCCCCCGCACCCCTGACCCCATAAGACTTAGAAAGAGAAATATCTGAGTCTCAGAGAGGGTGTGTAACTTGCCCAGGTTTACACAGAAAGTCACAAGAGCAGTGCTTTCCTGGGATCCTAGGCTCCTTCCTCCCTCCCTATGGCTGGGGTCAGTGTCAGGGCAGAGGAGGAGGGCAGGGAAAAGCCACCTAAGCTCCCCTTAGCTGACTTTTGGGTTTCTGTGACAGAGTTGGACACTATGGCAATGTCTGGTAGCCATGGGCCATGCTAGAACGGGCTGAGAACAGGAGATTTTCTTGCTAAAGAGCAGGAAAAGGAGTAGACAAGGCTTTAGGGAACAAAGAAAACAAAGTCATAATAAAATCATCTAGAGCCGGGCATGGTGTCGCACGTTTGTAATACCAGCATTTGGGAGGCTGAGACCGGAGGATCCGGGTTCGCGGCCAGCCTCAGCTACCTAGTGAGGCACTCCGCAACTTAGTAAGACCCGGTTTCAAAATAAGGAATAAAAAGTAGGGCTGGGGGCATAGCTCAGAGGTAGAATGCCCCTAAGTTCAATACCCAGTACCGAAAATAAAATAAAATAATCTAGTTTCAGCATTCCTCCCCAGGAGCTCACTAGGGAAATATTCCCAGAAAACAGGAGCCAGGGAAAGGGAAGGGTGTGGGAGAAGAGAAGGAACACTGTGTCCTCTACACACACACACACACACACACACACACACACACACACACGTGCACACGTGGAGGGACTCTAGTTAGTTCATAGACTTTTGTTCCTGCCCACACTGAGGTCCCTGGGCTTCTTCTCGGGCCATCCCTCTGTGCTATGCTTCTGTGAGCATGTGAGCTGTGAATGCGTTTCGCTGCATATGTCCATGTACAAGCACAGGAATGTTCCATGCACAAATGTGCATGTGTATATCTGGTGCAGCTCTGCCTGTCCTGTGTATACTCTGTGTGTGTCCAGCTGCCCGCATGTACATCTTCTGTACCAATGTGCATGCACAGTGTCCTTGTGCCTGGTCCCCTGGGTCTGCCTGTCTACAAGAATTTGTCTGGGGCCTTTGCATTTTGAGGTTTGGGGTGAAAGGATCTTTGGTTCTTCCTTTGTAATCAGTCTGAGCTGGCCAGGGTAGGGGAAGTGGAGGCATGGAGAGGAGGCCATGTTTCCCTCAAGGATTTTGTTCATCTGGGAGGAAGGAACAGTAGTTGCCAAGGACTCCTGATGGAATTGCTCCCTGGCTCCCTAGGTCCAACAGCCCTGCTGCTCAGAAAAAGGGGCATGGGGTAGAGTGGGGAGAAATGGAGCTGAAGGAACCCTTCCCCTCTTTTTTTGGTACTAGGTATCGAACCCAAGGGCATTCTACCTTCAAGCTACACCTCCATTTTATCTTTTTTTAAATTTCAAAACAGGGTCTCACTGAGTTGCTGAGGCTGGCCTTGAACCTGGATTTACTTCCATCTCAGCCTCCCAGGTACTGAGATTAACCCTCCTTAGCCTGTGAGAAACAGAGAGAGAGAGAGAGAGAGAGAGAGAGAGAGAGAGAGAGAGAGAGAGAGAGAGAGAGAGAGAGAGAGAGAGCGAGCGAGCGAGAGAGAGAGAGAGAGAGAGAGAGAGAGAGAGAGAGAGAGAGGCAAGGTGCTAAGACATGAAAGAGGTACTTTGGGGGCCAATGAGTCTTTCGATTCCAACATAGTTGTTAAAACATTACTCATCTCCTGGGACAGGGACTCCCAGGTAAAGGGGGGCCATGGCCCCTTTGTGGGCAGGGTCAAGAGGGCCTTTGTGGAATCCAGAAGTCATCCCCACTCTTGGTCTCAGCCCCCTGGCCCCTACCTCTGCTCCCCTGTCTTGCCCCCTCCCAGGTCAAAGGAGGCCTGGTAAGGAAAGGGTTATCCAAGGGGAGGTAAGGGTAGGGACACCTGTAGGATGCTTTTGGGAAAGAAGATGCCTCAGTGCCCCTGAGGACAGAAAGCTGAGAGGAGATTTGCTACCACTACAATGGAAGGAATTGAGATTAGACTCCAGGCAGAAGCAGAAAGCACTGGGGTGGGAGGGGAGGGAAGCGGCATCGGCAGCTCCTTGAAAGCAGGAAGTCACCAGTTGCCTTCTCTGGCTTCCCCAGTCTCTACCTACATCTCTTCTGCTCTTCTGTGCTCTGGGGAAGTCCTTGATCTCTCCAGGACCCCGTCTTCACAGGCCTCAGCTAACCTGGATAGCATTCCATCGACTCTGGATCCAATCCCAGAGGCAAGTCCAGGCATCCAAACTCAAATGAGGCTGGGAGCTGAGTAATCATAGGATATGGCTCTGCAGACATTTTGTCGGGGAACAAGCGGCTCCCCACCCCCACCTCGCACCGAGGATTGGGGGTGGAGGAGGGGCAGCCTGTCACTCTGTCTTCCCACCCCCTCAGACCACCACACTCTCCTTCTTCCCACCTGCAAGTAATTTGGCCAATGGGAGGGCGGCTAAGATTGCAGTGTGGAATCCTTCTAGGTCTGTGTGCATTTGGTGAGGAGGGGGCTACCTCCTTTTCCCCCCAGACCCTGTGTAACCTTTCCCTCTCTACAGAAGCAAATTACTTGCAATTATCTCACATTGAAAGGCTTCAGGAGCTGCTTCCAAAATTGCTTTAATTGAATTAATTGAATCTCATTTTGTTGGAGGAGAGAATGGGGGGCCATGTCTTAAAATAGTAGTATATGGGGAAAGGGAAGGTACGTGACCCAGGGGGAGGGGAAATGCCACATCAACTTCCCTGAGACTGAGACCTCGTAGGTGACAGCATGTACCCATTTCCCAGTCTCCGCTCATTTCAGATGCACAAGCTAGCCGGGCGTGGTGGCGCACGCTTGTAATCCCAGCATTCGGGAGGCTGAGACCGGAGGATCCGGGTTCGCGGCCAGCCTCAGCTACCTAGTGAGGCACTCCGCAACTTAGTGAGACTCGGTTTCAAAATAAAGAATAAAAAATAGGGCTGGGGATGTAGCTCAGAGGTAGAATGCCCCTGAGTTCAATCCCCAGTACTGCAAAAAAAAAAAAAAAAAAAAAAAAGATGCACAAGCTGCGGCCCTTTGGCATCTGGGACCTGGCTTGTGTACTGTTCTCCAGTGGAGTGATTGGGATATGTTGAGCTCAGTCTCCAGCCCCATTCCTCCTCCCCATCCTGGGAGGCAGGTCTGCAAGAGGTGAATGGATGGTGGTATGAACTCACCCTCTTGGTAACCCCTCCCCTCCCTGATAATCATAACAGCAGCTATAAATGCCATTTACTAAGTGCTTACTGTGTTCCAGGCACCGTGTCAAGCGTGTTACAAGCGCTATCTCATTCCATCATCACAACCACACTGCAAAGCAAGTCCTGTTCCCACCTCTGAGGGGAAGTAACGAGGCTCAGAGAGAGGTTAAGAAACTTGCTGAAAGTCACACAGCTAGCAGGTGGCCAAGTCCCTGCTCAGTCTTGTTCCCCCCTCCCTTGTTGATCCAATGTTCCCAATAGGGGAAGAAACCACAGGGTTCCCTTTTTGGGAGTGGGGCAGCTCCCCCATTGGGGCTTCAGGTGCATCTCCACCCAGGAGCCCAGGGAAAATGGATCAGTTCCCAAGTGGAAAGAGAGATTCCCATTTCCCCCTGGAAAGGGCGGAGGGGGTAAGGAAGGGGATCCTGTCCGCTGGCTGGGAGAGCAATTACACTCCTCCTGCTACTTAACTTTACAACCAGGCTGTTGTTTTAACGATGCGACTCGTGTTGGGCTGTCCAATTAATCTGCCTTTGGAGGCTTTCCGAGATGGGGCGGTAGATCTTATCTGTGCTCTGTGGAAAGAGGAGTGTGCAACCTGCAGTGGAAGGGAACAGCTGCCCCGGGGGCCTGTGGCCTCAGAGGAGACCCAGAGGAGGGATCTGGGGCCAGGCCACCCCTAAGAGCAGTGTCTGAGGGGCAGGGGAAAGCACTGGAGGGGAGGAAGAGGAAGGTGCCTCTGCTCTGGGCACTCCCACTCCTCACCGCTCAGGGGTGTTGACTTTGGTTGTCCCCCGTGCCACTTGCCATCTGATCCAGAAGCCTGCTGATCCAGAAGCAGCAGGGACCTTCCACCGACTGTGACGCCCCCTCTGCCCTATACAGGACCCCAAGTCAGACTTCTCTCTGGTGCTAGGGTACTAGGCTGGAAGTGCCTGGTGGGCTTTGGAGCCTGAGGCCAGCCCCTAGTTTGCAGTGCCTGAGAACAGGTTTAGGCAGAAGGAGGGAAGCTCAACTTGGGAGCCTTTCTCCTGGAATTGGAGGCCCCTCCCCAGCCCCCGAGGCCATGCAGGGGTAAATTCCCTGAATGGTTCTTACCCGTGTCCCCAGCCCTCCTCTCTCAGCCCTCCTAAGCCCTGTGCCACATGGGTGGGGTGTAGCCACGGGTCACTGCTGGGTCCTGCTGCTCCCTGAGCTGCTGTCCAGCCTTCTCACCCAGCACTGACTCCATCAACCAGGCTGGACTGAACCCCTAGACAGTGCCCATACTACCCTTGGACTGGCACTTGTCACACAGCCTCTGGTCATTCGTCTGGCTTCCTGTTAGTCTGAAGCCTCTGTCTTGGTCACCAACGTCTCCAGGACACAGCAGGAGCTCTAAGGATGTCTGTTGGATGGAACAGGAGAATTCTGGTTCCTGCTGGTGTTTTCCTTCTCACCCTCCTCCTCTTTCCCCTTGGTGGGCTGAGGCCATTCCACCCCCAAGCAGCACACTTCTCCCAGTAGGACTGGTCTGGCGTCCTCTCCCAAAGTGAACAGGGCCTCTGCTGAGGCTGCAGGTGGATCCTTGGGGCTGTGAGGTGCCTGGATCCCTCCGTAACTGGGCCAGGAGAGAACCTATTGGTAAAGACCATTCCAGCCTGTTCATTCCCAACATGAGCATCTTTCAGTTTCACACTGGCACGCATGAAACCATGGGTGTTATTAGACCATCCCAGAGCTAGCACCACGGAGCTAGATGGTGACAGAGGCAAGACTAGGACGCAGGGTTTCTGATGCCTAGTTTAGTGGAGGAAGAGTCAGATGGGAGAAAAGAGATCAGCAACCAGTTGCGACCACTATGAATCAGGAGACAAACACACCTTGCAGCCAGGAGCTCAGGTTTTATACAAACTTTAATCTCTAGAAGGTCATGGTGTGCAGGATGGTAAGAGCTTGGGGATGCTAGTCAGATTGGTTATAAACCTGAACAGCTGCTTTGGACAGAGGCACCTTTAAGGAGCTGAATTACCAGGCCTACCCTAACTATTTGGGAGTGTTTATACCTGCTCTCATTCATAGAACCTGTTTGTCTCCCATTTCCCCCCAAGTGTTAGCCTACTGGGTTCCCAAGAGCATGTGGGTTCTTAGGTATTAGGGGTGGGGAATAGGAGGGGATAGGCCCTTAATAAATACCAGTTGAACTGTGTGGATAATTTGGTCCATTATCTACTCAAAATGGGTAGACATGGGGAAAAGAGGGCTTTTCTGGGAGGGCAGCATAAATTATCCACAGGTCCACAAACTCACATTTGTATGTTTTGTTTTGTTTGGATGCTGGTGATTGAACCCAAGGCCTCATGCATGCTAAGCCCAAGCTCTACCACTAAGCTATACCCTTAGTTATGGGAGTAATGGATTAACTACCATGAAAAAAAGCAGTGGGTGAAGCTAGGCTTGGTGGCACATGCTTGTAATCCCAGTACTTGGGAGGCTGAGATGGGAAGACTGCAGGTTTGTGGCCAGCCTCAGCAACTTAGTGAGGCCTTCAGCAACTTAGCAAGACCTTGTTTCAAATAATGATATTAATAATAATAATAATAAAGTAGGGCTGGGGTGTAGCTCAGAGGTAGAATGCTCCTGGGTTCAATCCCTAGTAACACACACACACACACACACACACACACACACACACAATCAGTGAGTGGGGCCTGATGGTGACCAACTTTGAAGACTGTGGGTGTCCACTTCTGCTTTGGCTCACAAATGGGCTGAGCAGAACCCAAGGCACACAGAAAAAAAAAAATATTCGATGTTTCCTCCTGGTTTTGACCCCAGGCTGTGATGAAACTGCAGTCCTTTAAAGGGAGGAGGGAAGTGGTAAAAAAAAAAAAATCGTGGAAGCAGTCTAATGAGGCTTCATCCAGCTGGAGAGAAGGTGTCCCATCCATGGTAGTGGTGAATGCAGAAGTCCTTGATTTTGCTGTTTGGGTTAGGGGGACAGGACTCCATCCCATCACTTTTTCTTGTCCACCTCCTCATCCTCCAAGAAATTCCATCTGGAGCTGGTTTCCTCTTGTCCCAGAAGGGATGCAGGTGTGCTGGGCCCTGGGCTGGGTCTGAACTACCCTTCCCCAGACTCACATCATTTGAGGTGGAGCCAGCACATCTGGGGAGTGGTGCTGATACCAGGCTCCGAAGCTGTTGCCATAGCTGTTGCCATAGCCACCAGTGGGCAGGGCGCCTGCCTTGGGTAGATCCCAGAGGTATGGAAGGGGTGGGGAGCAGGGAGACAGGGAGGGGGGTCTCCCAGGGAAGTCCCCTTCCTGCCCCCCAGAGTTCTGCTTCAGGAGCTTCTTGTATTTGGAGCGTTTGTTCTGAAACCAGATCTTTACCTTTGGAGAGAAAAGAGGACAGAATGAAAGATCCACAGTATGTGTGAAAGGATTCAGGGCAGGGAAAGGGACCCAGCTGCAGAGAGGAAATCCCTGAAGAGTGGATGTGGAGAACAGTTGCTCTAGTCCTCCAAAGTCCCTGGAGCTAGTATCCATTTCTCCCTGTCTGGGATGTTCTCCTGTACCTGAATATCTCCCCCCAACACACACAACAATTGCTGAAGGCCAGCTAAGAACACCCCCTGGACAACTGTGATAACAGAGTGAGGAGACTCTTCGCTCATTCGCACTGGGGGTGGGGGTGGGGGTCCCAGAGAGCAGGCTCAGGAAAGTTTTGTGCCCCACCTGCGTCTGAGTGAGGCCCAGCTGCGCTGCCAGCTGGGCCCTCTCGGGCAGTGCCAGGTACTGCGTGTGCTGGAAACGCTGGTTTAGGTGCTGCAGCTGCAGGCTGGAGTAGATGGTCCGCGGCTTGCGCAGCTTCTTGGTGGGGGCGTCGGGGCGCAGCTGGGAAGGCTCTGGTGACAGCGAGGGCTTCTCTGGTTCTGAGGGGCAGCAGAGACAGTGTGTGTATAGGAGGGGATGGGGGCTGACGTGGTAGGACCCGCAGCCTCAGCAGCTCTTTTGCAGGTCCTCTGCAGGCCAGCAGCCACCGCCAACCCGTTTGGCCCCACCCCTGCTCCAGTCAACAGCTACCTTTTCAACCCGCACGTTCACTGTGCGCCATCTGACCCAAGACTCGGTTCTCGCCCTTAGGGGGCTCCCACTCATGGGTTCTGCGTGCAGAAAGCGCCGAGGGCACGAGCTGGGGTCCCCGGCGCCTGCGGGGGAGGTCGGAGTTCAGCCCTCCAGGGGTGTCGGCTTGGGGTAGGGCGGGGCAAAGGGTTCGGCCTAGAGAAGACCGAGCAGGGATTTCCAGGCTCCAGGAACTCAAAAACAATACTCAGAGGCCAGAGATAGTGTCTGCCTGGCACCCCAAAGAGTGGGAATGTTGGGCCTCGCTAATTTGGCCTCGAGTGTCAGCGTTAGGGAGTGGAAAGTGACCCCTAGGGTCTGTCATCGCCTCCCCTACTGAAATGGGCCGCTTCTCTTCAGAAGAGCACCCTGCAAAAAAGTGACCCTCTCTTCCCTCCCCACCGCACCGGCTGGCTCAGGGAGACGTTTTAAGGGACCCTAGAGACCAGGTCGGTGTGGGGGCAGCCCTCTCCTCCGCTGCAGCAGACACAGACGTTTCCCGCATGGCAGACACGGCGACCCGGATTCGGAGAACTCAGCGCCTTGCAACGCAGGCGGCCAGGCCGCTCCCGGATCGCGCTGCGTTGCCCTCGCGGGATATCTGGTCACCCGGCCAGCCCCGCTCGCTCTCCAGGAACCTCGACCGCCGGGCTGTGGGGCTCTGGGAGGCGGCGGGGTTTGGGGTTCGGGGGTGAAGGTCTTCCACTCTAACCAGCCGGTGACCCCAACTCCCGCCACTCGGTGCGGACCACGGAGACCGTCCAGGCAGATGGGAGCAGTAGGATGGATGAAGCGGCGGATTTTTACTCTCGGGCTTGGGGGAGCGTTCGCCGCCTTCTGCGCGGGTATGTCCCGCGGACCCCCGGCCAGGAGCACAGCACCAGGGCCCAGGCGCGGCTTCCGGCCGCCCGAGCCCCCCGCATTCGCCCTGTGGGCTCACCCTACACCCATCAGGGTCTCCGCCCCGGGCCAGCGCGGTCACCGCCGCCTTCACCTCCCCCGCACCCTTCACCCGTGGCCTCCGGCGCTGCGGGCTCTCAGATCCTCCCCGCTCGACCCCCTGCCTCAGCCAATTCCCAGAAAAACCGTTGTGTTTCCGCTCCCGCCCGCGCCGGTCCTGCCTCCGCTCCGTCCACCCACCGCTCGCTGCCTCGGGCTGGCCGCCGAGCGACCACCCGCTCCACTCTGGCTGCGTGGACCGACTCGGCGGTGACCACAGACAGCCAGGCAGCCCCGCCGGCCAGAACTCCCCCAGCCCTGGGCGCCCCGAGTCTCGGAGCCCACCCTCCTCCAAGGTCCTTCCGGGACCGCTGCGTTTCTCCTCCCCAGTCGCAGCAAGTCACAACCGGATCTGACCTGGTCGAGATCACGGAGCCCCAGGGTCTCCCTGGAGGTGCCGCCGCACCCGCGGGTTCAACCCGGTGGTCGACACCCTCGCTGGGAACCAGACCCTCTCTCTAAGCAGAGATGGACATGGAGTAGGGCAAAAGAAAGACCCATTGACTCTCTTATAGAGTGTGTTCAACACCAGTTCCAAAAGAGAAATGCCACAACCCATTTTAAGAACATTTGTGTGTGTGTGTGTGTGTCTGTCTGCCTCTCTCTCTCTCTCTCTCTCTCTCTCTCTCTCTCTCTCTCTCTCTCTGCTTTTCGTTGGACCGGGGTAAAATCCGTAAGAAAAAGAAGTCTCCACTCGGTTGTCCATAGATTCCTAAACTTTAGCACATCTTTAAAAAAAAAAAAAAATTGGGAGACTGAGACCGGAGGATCCAGGTTCAAGTTCTCGGCCAGCCTCAGCTACCTAGTGAGGCACTCTGCAACTTAGTGATACCTTGTTTCAAAATAAAGAATAAAAAATAGGGCTGGGGGTATAGCTCAGAGGTAGAATGCCCCTGAGTTCAATCCCCAGTACAGAAAAAAAAAATTATTCAGTGCCCAAGAATGCCTCCACCAACACCTTATTTTTATTCAATGCCCCCAGTTGCACCCAAGCCTACAGGATCCTGTAGGGGTCTACTGGATGTGTCCATCTTCCAGCATGTCCTCCTGGGGCCCCTATCCTGCCTTTGGAAATCTATGTCTTAGACCAAGCAAAGGGCAGGCAGAGTGTGGAGGACAGAGCTGTTAGGCTCCCACTCCACGGGCAACAGTTCTCTGAAGGGCAAGGTCAGATCACTTTCACCCCACTTCCCAAACACACAGGTCATATTAGCATGTACTTAAAAAAAAAAAAGTCAAAAAGATTCATTTGTACAAATTAGATCTGTAGGAAGGGTCCCCTTCACACACAGACACACAAGTGCCCCTCCTCCATCCAGACCCTGCAGCCTGGAAGAGGAGCCCCATTTCTGCCATAGAAGACAGTTAACTTCCCAGGGTTCTGAGGAAGTGCTAGAGTCCTCTTTCCTGGCCCCATGCAATGAAAGTGGATTTGCAAAGGGCAAGAGACTAGAAATCAGGCTGTGTCCTTGACCCTACAAACCCTTTCTTCAGGCCTCAGTTTGCTCTTGGGCAAATCCAGGACCCAAATTTAAGGGACATTTCTGGCTCTCATGGTTCCTGAGTTCATGTTTCTGAGCAGTAAGAGACGGAGATGTCTTGGATCCTAAGCTGATGCAGCAAAATCACATATGGATCCTTGGCGGAGGCTGTACCAAAGACAATGGTGGGGGTGATGAGGTAGGGGTAGGCAGTGCAGGGACCTGGAGTCTAAGCTGGAGCCAGCACTCTTGGGTGTGTGTATAGGGCACTGCCTAGGCCAATAGGTATGTAAGCTTAGCTGTGCAAAGCCCAAGGGCAAAAAGACTTGACACCTCCTTGGCTTCATTGAGGCCTTCCAGTGAACACTTTTTCAGGAGCTCAAGGTTGCTCCAGGCAACAGGAACTGGGGCTTCATCTACCCAAAGTCTAGGGTGCAGATGACAGGGATGGCCTACTCCTTTGGTTGGAGGCTGAGGTCCTAGGGGAAGATGAAAGCCTGCCTCACTGGCCTGTTGCTCTATTCTTTGAACCATGAGTGGTGGGTCCTAGCCTCATACTCTGCCAGGCCAGCTTCCAGTCAAAGCGAGGCATGGTCTGGGGAAAGAGTGTGGGGCCCAGGGAAGGAGAAGGAGCTGCCTCCACATCTACAGCCCTCCAGCAGGGACCTGATTTCTGCTTAGCAGGGTTTGGCTTGAGCACTGCTTTCTGAGACAAGAAGAACTTGGAAAGAGGGGACAAGGGGAAGAGAGAGTGTAGGGTGGCGGAGAATCCCCAGGAAAGGGTTAGGCCTCGCCCCACATCTAGATTGTTGCACTTTTCCGTTAGAGTAGATACACACACAACTCCGCTGCTCCAGGGAGGTGGGGTAGGGAGCCCTCCCGAGTGGCTCCACACAACTGCAAATCGAAACCAGGTCGGTTTTGAAAGGAGACCTAGATCACTCGCCCCCACTCCTCCCCGCTCCCCTCCCCCGCACCTCCCGCCCCATCCCTTCGCCCTCCCCCTACTCCAGATCCCCGTGGAATCCGAGTAAGGGTTGAGTCCCGCTAGCTGCGTGCAACCAGAACATGGCAAAGATTAGGGGCGCACAGGAGCAGGACCTCAGAGGTAGGAAGAGCTACTGTGGCCGAACTTACCTGCTTCGGGTTCCTGCGGGTGCTCAGTGGGGCAGTAGAGGGGCTGCGACGGCGCCGCGGGTTGTTGGCTGGGCAGGTAGGAGTCTCCCGGGGTCGCCGGCCCCGTGTTGGAATAGGACAGGAGATGGCCATATGTTCCGGAGTAGGACAGATCCGGGGAGACTGCGGTTGCGGGGGACAGGCCAAGAGGGTAGGCAGCCACTACCGATGGGATGGGGGCGAGGTCCCGGAAAACAGCTTTGGAGGCGCCTGAGCCTGGGAGGGGGCAGGGCAAAGAGGTCATTGCGGCGGGCCCGGAGCCGAAGGGCCTAGGTCATGGCCCCTCGCGTCTTCCGCTCCCTCCACCAACTCTCTTTCCCGAGCCTCAGGCGTTGGGGCTGATGAACTCCCAGACAGCGGCCCCCACACTAAAGATCTCAGGGGAAAGATCTCTCCGAGCCTCTTCCAGCAGAGAGCTTGCACCCGGGGAAGGGGTTCTGGGGGTGCCCCCCACGGCTTTCCCCTCCCCCCAAGTTCATGCCCCCCTCCCTCTTCTCCACCCGATTCTCTTCCCGAGACTGACGGGGGCCCCACCCACTTAGGCGCCCGGGATTGGCTACTGCACGGGTGACTTCACGGAGGCTAGGCTGGGACCCGCCCCCGGGGGCAACCCGCGTTAGGGGCGCGGAGGGCTGCGCTGCGCAGGCTCCAGGCCCCTCAGCCTCCTGTTCTCCTTCCAGAGGGGTGCGGGGGTTGCGGGGTGATTGTTCAGTCCGGACACCTCGGTCGTAATGGCAGAAATACTAGGGAGTGGGCGGGCCTGGATGCCCCAGGGGCGAGGGGAGCTGTGCAGTGGGCGGAGGCTCCGGGGCTGTGGGGAACTGCGTTCCTGCTCTCGGGGCTCGGGGTCCACACAGAGGTTCGGCTCTCGCTGCCAGGGACCTGCAGCGCAGTCGAGAGCGATCGCCGGCGCTGGCGGCTTATTCAGCGCGTCGGAATGCGTCGCTACTCAGCGCCGGCAGTTTGTTGGTAAACAGACGCCAGGCCCGGGAGGATGCCACCCGGCGCCCAGCCTGCCCCGCACGCGCGAGGCGCGCACGCCCCCGCGGGACGCCCTGGGTCTGGCACGCCGAGACCGCCGCGACGGGGCCTCACCGCCCCCCACCCGTGCCGGCTTCCGCTTCCGGGGGGGCCCCAGTTTGGTGCGACACCGCCTCTCCTACTGGCCCCCGAGGCTGCAGGACGGATCTCCGGTCTGGGCTTTTCCCTGTACGATGCTCCGCCTTTTCTGGTGCCTTTTGCGGCTTAAGCCTTGAATGAACCAGGACAAAATTGGGGAGCGGGGATGAGTTCAGTTTGAGAGCACCTCAAAGGGCACAGGCAGTGGCCATATTTTCTAGACTGTGTGCAGGGCATGCCTCTAAAGAGTACCCCAGGCCTTGATGGACACATGTCTGCGTATACTACACCTATTACCTAATGTACGCAACCACACGCAAATTCCATTCAAATACAAAGTAAGTATTCGCACATGCCAACATATACAGGTGTCTACACAGATATTCGCACTAGCATCCCTCTATGAAAAGAGAGGCTCATTTGTGGATTTGCATACAGTTTAGGCTGTGATGTATGCACATCTCTATACCCAAAGATAAATAGCAAATTCCTGAATAAAAGCATTTACTTGTCCCTTACACAAATCCATGAGTTACACAAGTCAGATCGCTGGTGTACATACTCAAAAGTACATAAGATACAAGTATATGAGCATTTATGCACGTGTACCTACCTTGTGAGAGATACCTGTCCACACACATCTAGGTTGCTTCACAGAGGAGAGACAATTCCATCTCCAAACCTACCTGTCCTCACAGGTCCCCCGACACACACACACACACACACACACACACACACACACACACACACCTTTCCCTCACTGTGTGCTAAGTGGCAGGCATCTTCATGTACACACACATACACACATATTCTCAGCAAGGCTTAGAGTGAAGATAGCAGCCTTGGGGGATGGAAGAGGATAACTATCAGAGAAAAGGGGAAGCCTGAAGGAGTAAATGAAAGCAGGAGGGGAGGAGGCAGGCCTGGACTTCCCTGGAGAGACAGAAAATCCCGAGTGTGCAGGGTAGTTGAAGCCCACAATCAGGTGTCTTGCAGGGAAGAGAGCAAGTCTACTTTAGATTGTCTCCGCCCCCCTCCCCCACTCAGTGGACAGAAATGAATTTTTTCTCAGGAAAATACTTCCCTGGCACCTGGCTTAGAGTTCTCCACCCTGAAACTTTGGAACTCTGAAGAAGGAGTTCCACTAGGGAGTCACCTCTGGTAGGCTGGAGAACCCATTCCCATCTCATGCAACAGGGTGTGGAGTGTCTGTACAGTGGAGAAACGCTATTTTCATGTGGAACCACTTTTCCCCTTTTACCCAACTCCAATCATGCCACCACCTCCTTAGAGCCAGGGCTATGAACCTCTGAGGATATTTTCTTCCAAACCTGCCTTTCTAGCACCATTTTCCTCTGGAGGAAGGTCATCATGGTGGGGTTCCAAGGGTGGCATCAAGGCACATGAGAGAAAATAGTAGCTGTCAAGGCAGGGTTCACATAGGAGGTGCCTTTGAGCTGGAGTTGAAGGGACGATGGAGGACACTTCCTCCCAGGATCACATACCCAGAGTCCTTCCTAGGCTGGACCTAGTGAGGAAGGGAGAGGTGGGTTTTCTGGCAGGCTCTGTAGCAGTTGGCTTTGGGGGAGCCTCCAAAGCCAGGAGATCCTAAGTGAAAGCTTCTCCTGAGCAGACTTCTCTGACTTCATGCAGCATCCTTACCCTGTGCAGCAACAGAAACACCTTGCAGCCCTCACAATAGAATGTATCAGACACAATATCCAGGCTCTGTGCATCTTCACAACCCCCCCCCCCCCCGTGACATAGGTACTATTATCTCCATTCTGCAAAGAAGGAAACCTCTCCTTTCATCATCACCTCTCTCGCCAAGGCTCCAAGGGGTGTGCACACGGGCTGGGGCACCTGACTGGGAAACCTTGGGGTCTTCTCAGATGCAGACTCCCCTCCTACAGCAGCCGCATCTTCCCAACCTTAAGAAAGGTGGAAGTGATGGGGGTGGGGGTGGGGGCTAGGAAGGTAGTAATTGTCTGTTTGGTCAGAATGGAAGGAGGGAGAGGCTGAGACTGAAGGATCCAGGTTCATGGCCAGTCTCAGCTACTTAGTGAGGCCCTCGGCAACTTAGTGAGACCCTGTTTCAAAATAAAGAATAAAAAATAGGGCTGGGGGTGTAGCTCGCAGGTAGAATGTCCCTGGGTTCAATCCCCAGTACTCCCCCCACCAAAAAAAGAGAGAGAATAGAAGGAGGGTCTGTTTGAGAGGTCTGCCACCTGGGTTCCCATTCCCATTCAGCCTCCAAGTTGCTGGCTGTGATATTCTGGGTTATTTCCTATCTCTGGGGCTAGCAGAAGGAATAAAAAGGAGGGAGTTGAACTAAAATTCCAAGCCTTTGCTATTTGCTGTGTGATGACTTGCAAAAACCCAAATCCCAAAACATAGTAAAACCAAGAAGGAGGAGGAGAGGGAGCAAGAAGGGAGGAGGGGGAGGATGGAAGGATGGAGGAAGGAAGAAAGAAAAGAAAATGAAATCCTAACACTACCAGTATCTCAGCTCCTGCTGCTCACAAAAGCCCTAAGTGGCTTCCCCAGCTTTTCCCCCACGCAGATATTCTGTCTTAGAGAAAGGGCCGTTTTGGGGATCCCAGCACCAAGGTGATGCCCTAATGGCAGACAGTAAGGTCTGAAGTGGGGGATACAGCCATCTTTGAGGACCTGATCAGCCATGTGAAAAGGGCCGGCTCTTGGCTGGGGGATAGGCAAACGCCATTCCATTCGATCTGGTAACAGTCGCCTGGGCTATGGGATATATTCCTTGCTTAAGGTTACTAGAGTTCTGACCGTCCCATTAGCAGGAACTCCACCCGAACCAGCAGTTCGGCATCCAAATCCCCTGGGGATGCTCAGAGGTGTCCACGAAGTCTCTGGGCTCCGTGCAGTGCGGACCCCACGCTCTGGAGCAGAGTGGCCAAGGCGCCCGGGGCCAGGCGTCGATGTCTCAGAGACAATCTGCCCAAGGAAATAGAGATTGGACAGCCACCCGGGCGCTTGGCGGCCTTTGGGGATTCTCTGCGCCCTTTTCCTTCATCCAGCCCACTACATCAAGCGAAATTTTAGTTTTGTTTTGTCTGTTCTCAATTGGTTTTGAAATCAAGTTGGCGGGGTCCTTCTAAGCTGTACGGCTTGGGAACATTTTGAATAATTCGGTTTTGACGGGAAAGGGACAAAAGGAATCGAAAAGGTTGCCCGGCCTCGCTCGGCTCCGCCCTTCGCGCTGTGCACAGAACCCCCACATTCGGCGAGGCCTGGGGAAGGGGCGGCCTGCCGAGGCTAGTTACCCTCCTCTGATTTGACTTTTTCATGACGTGGGGAATTGTTGTATTTTCCTGGTCAGCATTTAATGAGCGCGGTGCAGGCAGAGCGGCCGGCTGGCTGCTGCGGCGACCACCAGCTCCGCGGCTCTGAGCTTTGCGTTCACCTCCCTTTCCTCCCAGAGCTTCCTCGGTGGTCTTTCTCGGTGGTTGGGGTTCCTGCCCTATTTTTTTTTTCAAAGAACCCGGGAGAAGCTGGAGCACGGTGTAGGGAGGGGGTGAGGTCGATAGGAGCAGAGAGGCCGTGGGGTCAGCGCCGCCCGCAAGGGTCTCCCGCACGCCCTCAGCTTAACTTTCAAATTTCACCCTCCTCTGCAGGAAGTCGTCTTTTTTTGCGGTCGACCGGGACGTTTTAAGCACACGCATAGATAATGTCAGCAAACAGGTTACAAGCAAAACTATGGGCAAGTCTTTGATCAGGAAACCCTCACTCCCCACCCCAAAAAAAGAAAGGAAGAAAAAGAAACGGGTTAACCAAAAATAGGATTCGAAGGTGCGTTGGAGGCGCTTTGTTCGGCGAGGGAGCTGCACGCAGCAGAGACGGAGGGCCCGGGCCGGCAGAGGGGCGGCGGTAGGCGGCGGGCCTGGGGGCCGGGGGCCGGGGGCAAGGGATTTCTCGTCTAGGGTTCCAGCTCCCAACTCAGCAAACAGGAAGGAGGAACCTGAACCCCGATCCGGGCGGACATCCCGCGGGACCGCGTTCCAGGCGCCCCAGGAGAACCGGGCGAGCTGGCGGGAGGCCCAACCCGGCTGCAACGAATTCGCCCTGCGCAGAACGAAGGCAGCAGCTCAGCTGGGATCTTCAGACCTCAGACCCCCCAAGACCCCCCACACGGAAACTAGGGCTTTCTACAGACGCCTTCTTCGCCGGTCTTTGTAAGAGCCAGGGGGAGGATGCAGCGGGAGTTGGAAAGTGTATCTAACCGGCAACAACGAAGCGAGTGTGTGCATGAGTGAGCACGCCATCAGATAACACACGGACCCCCAGACTCACAGATAGGTACTCCCACCTTAGCCTCAGTGCATACTCCCACAGCACACGCCCACTACCCCCCCACACACACCTCCTGCCTGCTCTCTGGACCCCTCCATTAGGGAGGGAGATGTATATATAGAAGAGATGATGGGTTTCACTTTCTGACTCCCTTTGGAGTTCTGGACTCCTCTCTCTCTTCCTCTCCCTCTCCCTCTCCCTCTCCTCTCCCTCCTTTCCCTTTTGTACTGGGGGTTGGACCCAGGGGCGGTCTACCTCCAAGTACATCCCCAGCCATTTTTATTTATGGTTTTTTTTTTTTTTTTTT
Source organism: Graphiurus murinus (assembly GCA_004027655.1). Classification (NCBI taxonomy): domain Eukaryota; kingdom Metazoa; phylum Chordata; class Mammalia; order Rodentia; family Gliridae; genus Graphiurus; species Graphiurus murinus. Next base: position 4,300 of record PVLC010020125.1, on the reverse strand, counting down.
TTTTTTTTTTTTTTTTTTTTTGCGGTACTGGGGATGGAACTCAGGGGCATTCTACCTCTGAGCTATACCCCCAGCCCTATTTTTTATTCTTTATTTTGAAACCGAGTCTCACTAAGTTGCAGAGTGCCTCACTGGGTAGCTGAGGCTGGCCACGAACCCGGATCCTCCAGTCTCAGCCTCCCGAATGCTGGGATTACAAGCGTGCACCACCAGAGTCTTGCTAAGTTGCTGAGGGTCTGGCTCAGTTGCCGAGGCTGTCCAAGTACTGGAATTACAGGTGTGCACCACCACACCAGGTTTGTGCCTTTTCTTTCTTAAAGAAAGGATTGGTTGTTTTCTAATCCTAATTTGGCATGCCAAGTCTGGAGTCCCAGAGAAGAGGGCAACCTTACCTCTGCTGCTTTGGGCCTGGGAGGATGGGGAATATTGCCTTGGGGCAGACAGCTGGACCTTGGTGTGGGCATGCAGACCCAACTCGCTCCTCCTCCTCCAAGTGAGAGTGGTAATCACAATTATAAAAATAAATTTAAAAAAATCCCCAAATAGCCTTTCCCTCTACACCCCTCCCCCATGGGTTACCTGCCAGTCTGGTGTGGGGAAAGGTAGAGATGGTGGCTTCCTCCGAGGTGGCTCAGTCTCCCCCATCCCTCCCTCTCCCCTAAGCGCTGGCCCTCAGGATTCAGCTAAGGATGGCAGGGTCTGGCTGAGAGGAGGGGCCGAGGCCACTGTGGCTATTCAGGGGCTCTGGCACCTCCTCCAGCCAGCACCTTCACTAATTCCTTTAGGGAAAGGATCTCACCCTGGAAGTTCACAGACTGCTCTGTCTAGCACTGGGAGACAACAGGGTGGGTGGGAGTGGGGGGCTGAGTGCTGTTTGTTTTTTTTCTTATGTCAAATTATTTTCAGTACATTAAATTTACTAATAAAAACATTATTTAAAAAAAAATTGTAAGCCGGGCGTGGTGGCGCACGCCTGTAATCCCAGCATTCGGGAGGCTGAGACTTGAGGATCCGGGTTCGCGGTCAGCCTCAGCTACCCAGTGAGGCACTCCGCAACTTAGTGAGACTCGGTTTCAAAATAAAGAATAAAAAATAGAGCTGGGGGTGTAGCTCGGAGGTAGAATGCCCCTGAGTTCAATCCCCAGTACCGCAAAAAAAAAAAAAAAAAAAAAAAAAAAAAATTGTGATACTAGGGATGGGACTGAGGGGGAGTCTACCTCCGAGCTACACCCCCAGCCCTATTTTTTATTCTTTATTTTGAAACAGGGTCTCACTAAGTTGCAGAGGGCCTCATTAAGTAGCTGAGGTTGGCTTCGAACCCAGATCCTCTAGGTCTCAGCCTCCCAAGTATTGGGATTGCAAGCGAGCGCCACCACGCCTGGCTTACTCATAAAAATATTCTAAAGCTATACAATGTTTCCTTTTTTAAAAAGTAAAATAAAACATACTCTCCCCACCACACACACAAAAAAGCCAGAATACTTGACATTTACAATTCGAAATCAATAGGCTTGTAATCCCAGTAATTGGGAGGCTGAGACAGGGAGATTGCAAGTTCAAAACCAGCCTCAGATATTTAGCAAGGCTCTCAGCAACCTAGTGAAACTCTGTCTCTAAATAAAAAAATAAGCTGGGCGTGGTGGCGCATGCTTGTAATCCCAGCATTTGGGAAGCTGAGACTGGAGGATGCGGGTTTGTGGCCAGCCTCAGCTGCTTAGTGAGGCCCTCCACAACTTAGTGAGACCCTGTTTCAAAATAAAGAATAAAAAATAGGGCTGGGGCTGTAGTTCAGAGGTAGAATGCCCACAGGTTCCATCCCCAGTACAGCAAAAGATAAATAAATAAATAAATAAATAAATAAATAAATAAATAAATAAATAAATAAAATTGGGCTGGGAATGTAGTTTGGAAATAGAATGCCTCTGGTCTCAATCCCTAGTATGAAAGAAAGAAAGGAAGGAGAAAGAAAGTTAGCAGAATATTAAATATTTACAAAACTATATCTTTTAAAATTAAAAAGTTGCATGCAGTTTTGTAGAATGGACAAAAGAATGGCTCAAAAAAGGGAGAATATTCCTTCATTTCTAAAAAGAAAGCATGCCCAACAGAAGCTGTGAAGGTTTTTGGTACCAACGCCTTGCCTTGGTGAGCCAAGCTCACTGTTACCATTTCCATCTGCTCAGGAGACTCCGTCCCACCCCACCCTGGAGCCCCCCTCAGGCTCTGAGCCCACTTGCACTTGTCCAGGCTCAGCTCCCACACTCCACGGGTGGGGGGAGGCTCCCAAGTCCTCCGCAGCTTAAATATTGGGGCATATGTGCCCCAGAACTAGTGGGGAGGGCAGCTGAGCCCACTCTCCCAACCATGAGTCTGCCTGATGCGGCACGGCTGCCTTCCTTGCCTTCCACAGGAAAGGGCCAGGGGGCCAGGTGGTGACCTCTAGATTTCCAGGGCACTAGAGAAACAGATGAAGGCATGGCTTTTGGAGACACGTCTAAGGGACCTTCAGGAACCTGTCCAGGGCCTTTGAGGGAAAAGAGGAGTAGTGATGAGAGGCCCTGTACCTTGGTGATAATAATAATAATTAATAATGATAATAAGCTAGGCTCTGAGAGCACATGCCTGTAATTCCAGTACTTGGGAGGCTGAGACAGGAGGATCCAGGTTCGAGGCCAGCCTTCGCAACTAAGCAAGACCCTGTTTCAAAATAAATAAAAAGGGTTGGGGGTGTAAACTGAAGGTAGAATGCCCCTGGGTTCCATCCTCAACACTCCCTCCCAAATGATAATAACAGCTAACACTTGAGTATTGTCCCTGTTCCAGTCACTATGCTACAACCTTAACTGCATCATTATTTAATCGTCACAAGAATTCTATGTGGTAGGTATCAAATAACCCCCATTTTACAAACAAGTAAACTGAGGCACAAAGAAGTAAAATAGCTTGCCTAAAAGCTAGAATTGGAACCCAAGCTAGCTGGCCTTCTTAATTATCACAGGGAGTATCTTACCTGGAGAAGTATCACTCAGCAGGACTGAGGAAGGGTTGAGAAAGAGGGAGCAGGGGACCCCAGGAGAGGAATCCCTCTGTAGAAAGAGAGTAAGAGAAGAAAAAAAATTTTTTTTTGCAGTACTTGGGATTGAACCTAGGGACATTCTACCTCTGAGCTATACCTCCAGCCCTATTTTTATTCTTTATTTTGGAACAGGGTCTCACTAAGTCACGGAGGGCCTCACTAAGTAGCTGAGGCTGACCGCAAACCTGCAGTCCTTCTGTCTCAGCCTCTCAAGTACTGGGATTACAAGTGTGTACTACCATGCCTGGCTGAAGAAATGATATTAATAATGAACTGCATTTATTGTGGCTTGTGTACTAGACATGCATTTATTTCTTTTCTTTTTTTGGTACTGGGGATGGAACCCAGGGCATTCTACATCTGAGCTACACACCCAGCCCTACTTTTTATTTTTCTTTTTTGAAACAGGGTCTCACTAAGTTGCGGTGGGCCTCACTAGCTGAGGCTGGCTGCGAACCTGCAATCCTCCTGTCTCAGCCTCCCAAGTACTGGTATTACAAGCGTGTGCCACCACATGCTTTACATGCAGTGCCTCATTGAGATCTTCACACGACCTCATAAGGGAATTCTAGACTTATCCCCATTTTACAGATGAGGAGACTGAGACACAGAAAAGGCTGTGCAAGTCCTACACCTGCCGGGTGAGAAATCAGGGAAAGGGCTGAGTGTGTGAGTCAGGAGGCACTACACCGTGGAGAGTCTCAAATACCTCCCAAGGGCTTAGGACAGACTGGTGGACAGCAGGGAGGACCAGGATGGGAGCAGAGAGGCTTAGCAGGGGTATCCAGTACCACAAGGATGGTTCAGAAAGAGGAAGAGTCTGATGTCAGAGTGGCCAAGGTGGAGGCGGTGGCAGTAGGTCCAGTGCGTAGTGAGGAGGGAGCGCCCAAGATGGCAGAGGCAGAGGAGGGGAAAGGAAAGGAGAGATAGGTGGCTCAAAAACAAACCGTTGGTGGGCCTGGTGATTGAGCCAGAAAAAAGCAAAAGCAAGACTGAAATTCCCAGGTGACCCAAGGAGCCCAGGGAAGAAGCCACGTGTTTGGTTCGGAGATTCAGGCATTTGATGGGGAGATGAACCAAGATCTGGCTCCAGCGGGCAGCCAGCCACACCCACTGGTTTCCCTCCTGCTCCAGCACAGGTGTCTTTTCCAGCCCTGCCAGTGTGCACAGGTGAAACTTGCATATATGCAGATGTATGCAAATGAGAGTGTTCCAGCCTGGGCC
>PVLC010020124.1:6863-29752 GCA_004027655.1 Graphiurus murinus | reverse complement strand
AAAAAAAAAAAAAAAAAAAAAAAAAAAAAAAAAAAAAAAAGAAAATCTATGTTACAAAAATCTAAATTTCTATTAATCATTATGTCCATTAAGATAATATAAATGATGCATATCAATGTTTTTTTTATACTGGGTAGATCCTTTCCATATCATTACAAGCCATGAATTTGCTCCACTTTCTCAGAGAATTATTTTGTTTAGAAAAAAATGAAAATTTTTCTTTGGGGTAATATTATGTAAAATAGGAAGTCATTAGTTCATTCAATTATTCTTAAACTTCCATGATAAGTTTACTTGATTCACCTGTAGAAACTTAACCATGAATTTTTTGACATTATTCAGAAATGAATTTAGCCCTTTATTTTTTCATTGTGTAACTTTTAATCCCTCTAAACTAAGAGAATTACCTTTATCCCCATACTTAGATTCTCTACCACTATTTAGCCATGCATCTGCAATGTTTTCTATTACAGAAACAGACTCAGCATAATAAATACTACATAGTTTTCTCATATCATGTTTTACATTTATTTTATACTTTAATAAGTCATGCCAATGACCAATGACAGTAGTAGTAAATCAAACACAAATATTTTTTGGTGTTCTTTGATCTTTTATTTTAACATTTTATTATGAGACATATTTTGCAATTTAAGTACATTTTCCATTATTGCCAAACAGTGATTATTTTATTCTGTTGCCACTATTTCAAGTATCCTATTTGCAAATGTCATCTCAGATAAAATTAGCAAACAATTCCTACTCCACGAGAACAAATAGACCAAATAAAAAGGGCATATTCATAACTCAAGTGCCATGAAAGCACAATAAAATAAATTAAATCAGAAGACTGTATAAAAAGAGTTTTGATTTCAAACCTCAGACAAATGTTCTTACTCTAAATTTACTTCTAAGGGGCAGTGGGATAGTGGGGATTTTTTTTTTCAATATTAAGACATTACATGCTATTATTTGTACAGAGCATGAATTTTTTATTGGTGCATTGTAATCATACATCATGATGAATTTCAGAGTGATAGAGACTTACATGCACACAGCACGCAGTGACCTCCCCCTGGTTCTCACCTCACTGCCCCCGCCTCCCCATGAACTCCTTTAGATTAGCATTGATAAATTTGTGTATGTACACAATGTGCATTGAAGTGTTTCTTTCATCCACTCTCCCTCTCCTCACCGGCCTCCTTTCCTTATGCCTCCTCTATCATTCCATTTTTCCTCCTTTGTCTAGAGATCCTCCTGTATCAAACTTTCTTCCTAGCTTCTACATATGAGGGCAAAAATGCAACCTTTCACTTTTTGTGACTGAGTAATCTCAGCATACTAGTCTCCAGTTCCATCCATTCCCCTGAAAATGCCAATAAGATATAAAATATTTGATTGTAAAAATTGTTTCCCTCATGGATCTCTGCATTATACAATATGCAAGTTAAAATTATACATGTAAAATCAAAAAGAAGTCTGCCCTGGATTAAGTATGATATATTCAAAATTATCATTCAGGTTAATAAAATAATGTTATTAGCATGATAACTAATGCCCGAAAGAAATCAGAGCATGTGCCATAACTTATTTATCTTCATTAAGGAAATCCCAGATTTATGTAAGGCCCTTGACAGTGACAGCCCACTTAGGGGTTATGTCCATGCCAAATGCTCCTTGTCTTACATGAAATATTAATCAGAAAAGATGTTCTACTCTTGAGAAAGTGAATTAATATGGTATTCTTGTGGACTTCCTTTGTTTTATGGCATTTTTAATGTCTGTATTAACTAAGTACCAAAAATTCATCTAACACTGAACAATATAGAAAGTTTTTTTTTTCTTTTTTTATAGTGTGAAGGTCATAAATAAAGGAAGAAAGCTACCATTACTGAATTATTTTTATTTTAGGACTCTATTTGAAATGAAAAGAATTATGAAAGTTTATACTGAGGAAGATGAGGATTAAGGTTTGCATATATATACAACTATGAATATTAAGGAAATAAAACTGGTGACAATAGTGTCTAGAGGCAAAAAATACAGTGAAGTCAAACTTAGAGTGTGTTACTGGTGATGATCTTGGAACATATGACTTCATAGAGAAAGTAAAACACAATTACAAAGGTTATGCTATGAGGCATGTTTCTCTTTTGTAAGAGTATGAGGGTTTCACTGTTTAATAAAGGCTTTTTTCTCTTCCCCCATCTTAAGCTTGTTAACATTCACATTATTGTTAAGGTTATAAAAGATTATTATTTAGATTACATAAAGTACTTTAAATTAAAAGTAATTAGTCTTTTTTAAAACTGCATGAGAATGGAAAATTATTGCTTCATATGATAGAAATTCTTTATCCACTGTGAACCTCTAGGGGGTGTAAGGAGTAATTTATGTATAGATGTAATGAAACTAAATACAAACTCATGTAAAAATAAATAGCATCTTCTATAAGAACATTCTGTAATCAATGTAAAAAGTAGCATTTTATGAAGAATGCTATTTTAGTTAAGAAACCAAAATATCTCTGTCTCTCTCTCTCTCTCTCTCTCTCTCTCTCTCTCTCTCTCTCTCTCTCTCTCACACACACACACACACACACACACACACACACACACACACCCCTTAGTAAATTCATCTCTTAGCCTGTATGCTGATTTCTGATACATTCATAGAACCAGCCATCCATTCAACTCATTTAAATACTAGACTAACTGCTTTTTGCATGAAAGTTGCTTTATATGTGAAAAGGGCACACAAAATAAGAAAGATATTGCTCTTGTTCTCAAGATGCTAAAATGTCCTTCATGAAGCTATAACTACATAACCAGATAACAATAGTTCACTTTCTAGTGAGGCAGATGCACAATAGAGTTATGGACAAAGATTTTAAAATCAAGAAAACCAACATATTAGCAAGCATTTTCTAGAGTTAGTATCCCCAAATTGAGCACTACTTTAGGAACAATAGAGAAGTTAAAGACACAGGTATCGCTATTAGATAGATTAATATCCTTCACTCAGCCCTAGCCCATATACTCTGTGACTTCTCTATTTACTGATGTAACTACTTATATTTTATTTTCCATATCAAATTTAACCTTCTCAGTGAGAGGTCTACCTTGAACATTTTACATGAGGTAACCCAAATCACCTTTTCTGAGACATTCTGTCTAATGTAATGCTATGCATTTTCTTATTAACATTTCACTAGTTTTTGTTGGCTTTCTTGTTTATTGCCTCTTTCTACAACATAGAATATAAGCTCAGCTGTCTTTCTGTTTTCTTATGATATCCTAACACCTCAAACATCATGAAAGATATAAAAGGAATTCTTTAAATAATAGAAAATTGTATTAAATGATAAAAAACTTTTAGCAATATATATATACGTATATATATTAGTAACAAAATATTGTCAAATTATACTAATACCCAATAGCATAGACTCTAGAAAAAAGTAAGTTTCTTCAATTCAATATTGGCTTGTTTACCAAAATAAATAATTTCACATAGTGCTATTAATTCATGTTGTAAGATGTCAAATTTTAGGATAGATTATTTTAACAAAATCACGTATTAAAGTAATGCTAAAACTTTCCCCAAGAGTAGCTTTTAAATAGCAAAAACTGATTGAAAAAAATCTTGTGAAAATTAGCCCAATCAATGGCAAGAATTTATTCTAGACTAAGCAACAAGACCATGTTCTTATGCTATAATTTTACATAGCTAAGGGCCTTTAAAGTTTCCTTGCAGTAAGTAAGGAGAATACAAATCAACTTGATTTTTATGACTTACAAGGTGCCCGTGTTTCACTTCCTAAGTTTTAAAAGGTGTTTGCAACTTGAAAAAGTTGACAACAAACTTATTGCAATGTAAAACACCTCTGAGTCCCCTGTGTCTCAGGCTGTCAGATCCTTAGAGCATTGTAGAGTGGAAAAAATCTATCAACTTTTAGAAACGTAGGCACTAACAGCTGAAGCAAACACTTGAGATATTTCAAGATGGCATTTCCTAGAACTATAACATCATAGTCTCTCTTGCCTTCAAGGTCTATAGAGATGTAAATTTTAAGGAAAAATAGACAAAAGTTATAAGTAAATAAAAATGATTCAAAATGTTATCTTCTAACTACTATGGCTTTCTTTCTGCAAATATTTACTTTTATAGACAACACAGGGTGATATTGTTGAAAGACTTATTAATGTCTAAACACCTCAATTACACCAATGTTTGGTGTGAATTTGATAAGAGCATGAAGATCTTGACTGTGCCTGAATGGGCTCATGTATAATTTACAGGCATCAATGACTTTGTATACACTAAGATCATTCATGACTCCAAGGGGTGAACGGTCATTCCAATGATGTTCATCCACTCAAAATATTTCTCACCCATGACTGTTGCTTCTTAGTTTAAAATATAACAAAAGTCTCAAACATTCATTATTTTCATTATTGAGGCTAATGACTTCCTGGCATTTGATAGGATCAGAGCTAAGAAGTCAAGAGATGATGCAGGGCCTCACTAGTTAATAGCCTCAAAACCTAGTACAAGATACATTTTCTCTTCTCCCTCTTCCCCTTTTTCCTATATGTCATTTATTTTCTCTTCATTCATTTTAACTAATATGTCTAAGAACACTATATATAAAAATGATGAGCATTGGGAGTAAAATTAGTTACTGTACATTTGGCGCAACACTGAAAATGGGAAGGTAGAGTTCAAAGAATCCTTCATATGAAAATATGGCATTGTATCTGACCTTTAAGAGGTAAATAAATGCACATCATCCAATTAGTTCAATTTTTCAATATCTACCATAAGTTTTCTGGAGATAAGCATAGAAAAAGCAATTATTTAAGGGTTCAGATTTAGAAATTAATTATTTTTTTTTTCATTTTCTTTACTAATGTGAATAGAAGAGAGTGGAAAATTCTAAGAAGTTCAAAGTTTGGAGTTCCTGGCTGGAACAAACAAGCAAACCACTATAACTATGTAAAAAAGAGAAAGTCCAAACTATTAATTGCTCACTGATGATTAAAAAAAATCACCATACTGGTTATCTAGTTTCTTTTTTTTTTTCTTTAAGGAAAGGGTTTATTTCAGTTTTAACTGGTAAATGAACAACACCCATTCTTATTTTCTCCCTTTTGTTCAGATTTATTCTATAGATAAAAAAAGAAAATCATCTATGACCTCTTTTGAAGCACAGTTCTGAACACGCAGAAGTGGAAATTTTTCTATCGTAAGAAGCAGAACTTACATATTTTGTGAACAGTCTGATTTCAGTGAAAAATAAAGGGTATAGAACTTGTATATTGTGAAAGTACAAAATAAATTTGTGGTTTGGCCTGAATGCATTTGTTTTAATGAATTCATGCTATTCAGAATGCATTTGTGCATTCCAACTTTCTGAAGTTATCATTTGCTTTGATTGTTTACTTAATGTTTTGGTGTTTTAAACTAATTCCTTAATTATGATACCCCCAAATATCATTTTATTTGGAAAAGCATGAAAGGAAAAATCAACTGGTAAGCTCTGGAAAATGGTGTTACCTGCCTTGATTACTAGTTTCCTGATAATTTTTTTTTAAATAAAACAAAATTGTATGTATCCTATTTCTATAAATTATATTCTTTTGTACAAAAACACTTGAAAGTTGACATTATTATTATTACTTTGCTATTCACCATTATTTCATTTAAAATAAATGGAGAAATACTATTAATGTCATAGGGCAATTCAAATGATATGGTATTGTGAAAAGAAAGCTACTCAAGTTCAAATATTAGCTCTGTCACTTATTATCTTTGTGATTTGCCAAGTTATGCTGGGAAATGGCACAGAAGTGGAAGATAATTATATAAGCCTAGACCGCATCAGGTGCCCAAGCCTCTTAGCTTCAAGGATGTATCAAGACCTTGTTCAAAGGGTTTAGGGCTGCTATATATAATTATGTGGATCATAATGGTGACATGTCTAAGGAGGTTTCTTTTACCTTAGAGATATTACATAATTATTTAATGATTCAAAAATGTACTGACTCCAAGGGTTATTTTTTCTAACAAGACAAGAAATAGTTGGTATCCAAAGATGTCCATAACCTACTGCCTAGAAACTGTGAATATCTCACTTTACATGGTAAATTTACTTTTCAGATAAAATAAAGGTTTATAGACATTAATCTGAGGATTTTTTTATTACAAAATGACCTTAATCTGATTACAAGAACCCTCAAAATCAGAGAACTATATCTTTCTGTAATCAAAAAGGTGTATTCTAAAAAGAAGGCTAGCATTGTAGGAGAAAGGGAAATCAGCCTCCAAGCAGGAGAAGGGATTGATGTGTTTCTGGTCTGAGATGCAGTGACCCAGTTGCAAGAAGGAGAGAGAAGTCCCTAGGAGATAAGGGCAGCCTCCAGCTGATAGTGACCAGGGGAAATAAGGACCTCAGTTTGACAAGCATGAGAAACTTGATTCTTCCAACAACCTAATGGATGTTAGAAATAGATTGTGTCTAGAGCCTCCAAACAAGAGTTCTGCTGCATGTCTCCTTGATCTCATTACTGTGAGATCAGGAATAGAAAAAAACAACCATGCTTCTCTGTGCATATACTTGTGAGCATCAGAATTGTGAAATAATAAAGCTATCTTGTATTACACTGCTATTTTTCTGGTAATATATTATAGCAACCATAGAACACTAGAATTGTATATTATGTCAAATTTCCAGTAAATGTAAATAAGGTTTCTTAATAAATTCTGGGCATCCTTTTGAAGAAATTATGTCAAATCAGCAGAGAGACAATCTACAGAATGGGAGAACATATTTTTGAACTATATGTTGAGAAGGAGTTAATAACCAGTCTATAAGGATCTCAAACATTTTAATATAAAAAAAGCAAATACTTTGACTTAAAAATGGCAAAGGAATTGAATAGATATTTCTCAGAAGACATGCAAATAGCCAGGATATATGAAAAATGTTTAACATCACAAATCATTGGGAAATTACAAATTAAAACACAATGGGTTTTCTCATATCTGTTAGAATGGCTATTATTTAAAAAAGAGATAACAAGTGCTGGCAAAATGTAGAGAAAAGTAAACTCTTTGGAGGTTCACTGTTGGTGAGAAGGTGAATTGCTACAGCCATTATGGAAATCAGCATGGAGGCTTCTCAATAATTTAAGTAGTACTATTAGTACTACATTTTTATCAAAAGGGAATAAAGTCAGTATTCTGAGGTGATAGCTGCACTCTCATACTTAACACAGCACCATTCACCATGACCAAGATATAGAATGGACCTGAGTGTCCATCAGTGGATGACTGGATAATAAAATGTAGCATACATACACATGAAATATTTCTATTTTTCATTTTTCCTAATATACTCAATGGTGCTATATGTGCCAGAGTCAGCTCATATTTAATACAAAAATACATTAGTCTTGGTTAGGGCTTGAGCTAGATACCTGGATTCACTGGTAATATGACTAATGGAATATATATTTCACAATTGCCATATTTCTTGATTCACATGTTTTTTCTAATTAAAACTTTATTAAAGCAAATGGTGCTTCGATTAATTTTGCCTCTGCATGAGGCATATAGTCCATTTCTACACTCCATAACTGAAAGGTCTGATTATCCATAAGTTTTTATGGGAATAAGACAAGATCTATACAGAAAAACCATAGGAAGAGAAATTTAAACATCCCATGAATTGGCAGTGCCATATTTATGTAAGAAGAAATGATACATTTTGGATGAGCACAGGCCTCTATTCTTATCAACTTATTTATACCTATAAAACAATTGGTGCCCCTTGTAAGGCCTTATTAATAAAATAAAAGGTTGGCAGTGTTCTCGTTAGCTCTGTCTTATTTATGTGAAAACTTATGATATCATGCCTGAGATCCAGCATTGGAATATACAAGGAGCAGAGCCAAGCACAATAGACGTAGTCTGACAACTTTGTCCTTTGGATGAATCACAGGAGTAAACTCTGATTCCCTAGGCAAGAAAAATAACCAATTATGTAGTTAGGGTCATATCTCATAGTAAAGAATAGTTCAAACATCAGGAACTAGAAGTTTTGATTCAGAAAAGTCAACCCAAGAGTTTGACAACCTATAAGCTGCAGAGAAGAAAGCAGAGGGATGAACAAGGTAGAATTGTGGAGAAAACAAAGAATTCGCCAGTTATGGAAGGAATTAAATGGAGATCTCCATTGCGACAATCTCTTGTGAGTACCAATTTCTAGATTATTCTAATATGTAATATATGGTTTGCTGAAAAGTTTTGGCCTGGGGCTAAGATCATTGGCAGAATAAAACAAGGTTCATCATCCCTGAGTGCAGTTTACATATCCAGTTGGGGAGTAGCTGTCTTCTCCGCATACTGATTAGTGTGAGGATAACCACAAAGACCCGAGGCCCATTTAATTAAGAGTGGACTTTGCCTTGTATTATTGCTGAGGTTGGATGGAGTGATTGAAATATAAGTGGTCATGTTTCATGTCTTACAAAAGTTTTTTTTTAGTGGTAATGGGGAGCATTATTTTTTAAAACATTGATGTTCCTTGAAATCAACTTAGAAGTAAGGCATGGTGATGTAAACTTGTAATCCCAGTACTTGAGAGGCTGAAACTGGAGGATCCAGGTTCTCAGCCAGCCTCAGCAACTTAGTGAGGCCCTTCACAACTTAGTGAGACCCTGTTTCAAATAAAGAATAAAAAATAGGACTGGGGGTGTAACTCGGATGTAGAATGTCCCTGGGCTCAATCCCTAGCACCGAAAAAAAAAAAAAAAATCAACCTGGAATCGTGCTAAAACAAAGATTTTCATTCTGTAGAATACTCAAAATCAATGAGGAGATGACAATGGTGCTACTCAGCAAGCACACTTCAAGTAACAAGAATATCAATAATAAATTATACAAGAAGGATGCTGGGAAATTGACACAATTTTCACAGTGCTTGTTGCTGTGCAGGACAGAAGACTCAGTGTCACTTAAAGCAATGAGAGTTGAAAACAGAGAAGAGAATAGAACTAAATACTGAGTCACCTGTAGTCATTTCAGTAAGAATAAAATGCCTGACCATGTATTATAAGTCCTACATGCCTCCTCCTCAGGTAGAGACATTTGCAATACTTCAAATGGCTGCACTATATTTTTTTCTTCCATAATGATCTCCTCTCTATAGTGATTCCCCAATGAGGATAAATGTCTCACTTAGGCACTAATATGCCTTTAATTTATCCCTTTTAACACTTGGTAATGTTTTTAACTAGATTCCTGCCTCTGTTTTGTACTGCCTGCTAGCAGAAGCAGCTATAGATAGAAACACTTGCCATGTGTGAATATTTGATACTGAGAATTCTGAAAACAAAATCACTAATACTCAGCACACGTTCCATTACACAGATGTGTGTTAAACAGCTGTTCTGTTTATAGACCTGTATTGGCAAATATGACCGAGAGGTAACCTAAGAATGTCCTGAGCCAGGGTTCTGAGGTTCTATAGGCTGAGATATGAACAGTTAACATTCTCTCCTGGGGCTTCAATCCAACAAATGTTCTACTATATCCCATAGTACCAGTCTGGATTTCTTGTAATGATCTACATCTAAAATTATCACTCTAAATTTCAGGAAGATTTAGGAACAAAATACCTCAAGTTTTGAAGGTTATTGAACTTATGTTTCTGAAAAGCCTTGTCAACCTTCTCTCACACAATCTAAGAATGACTAACAATCTATATAGGTGAGGAAAACAGTCCCGGTATAGGAAAGACATGTTTGTATTAATAATTTAAGAATTGGCTACTTTTAATCACTAAATATATGTGATTTGTAAGGTCATCCAACTTGAAGACTAGTTCAAATGGCTATGCCAATCATCATTTTTACTCTAATATCATGACATAAAACATTGAAATATTTTCGACTTACTGAGTTTCTCTTCCACTTAAGACACTACTCTTAAATGGCATAATGTCTATCTTCACACCATTTGCATTTGGATTACATAGAATCTGAGTGAAGCATTAAATTTTGATTCATTACCATTTACTGCAGGTGCTGTGCAATCCTTCTCTAACATGTGTTTAATCTTTCAGTGCACCACATTACCGAACTCTGTTGTATTATTAGAAGGGAAGTGGGTCAGGAAAGAAGACTGAGGATAATTTTAAATGCACTAAACCCAGGGGTTATTAGAATCTCAATCTCTCTCTTCTCTCTTCCCTCTCCTTCTCCTTCATCTTCATTCTCTCCCCTCTTCCATCTCCCTTTCCCTAGCTTCTCTCTTATTTTTTCTGTTTTTCACTATCTTTATCTCTATCTTATCAATATATTTTTCTCCTTGTTTTTCTCATCTGACTCTCAAAGGAGAAACACAGGTTTAAATCTTCCAAGCCAGGTAATAAAGGGTTCGGAAATAAGAATGTAATTGTTAAAAATCTCCTGTGATTCATTCATATTTATTTCCCCCCCAGACTAAAATGGAACTGGAGAACGGATAGTTAATAAAATCAGACATTCACATTTAGACACACAGATACACATATTAGCAAAATATTGATAGAAAAAAATTAACAGGATTTCTTTAGTTAAAATATGTTGGTGTCTTGAAAAGTTAGGCTTAACATTTAAATTTCCAAATCAAACTTTTTCTTCTGCCCTTCAACCACTTTGCATATTAAGAGCTGGCATACATGAAAAATTTCATGCCATCTCTAAGTAGAATATAAGATGGCTATTAGAAACTCAGGTCTTAGTCCATTTAAGGATTTAATGATGTGTCAGAAACTTAAATTGACTTACATTTGTGGGAGGAAATATATTTCAGGTGAAATCTGTGAATAGGTCATGTTTAGAAACAGCCAGGGCTCTGGTTTTCAGCTCCTCATCCTCGTGCACATACAGCTTGGCCAAGCTCACCTGTGGCTTCCTTGCACTTCCTTCTCATCCCCGCTCTGCCATGAGAAATGTCTCCAGAGTGCATGCTTCACTAGTTGATTTTCTCCCGTAAAGATATTTAGTGGCTCCTCATTTCTTAAAATATACTTCGTGGTTTCTTTAATTTGTGATATAAATGCATTGCTAATGTCTCCATTAGCTGTTAAACATACAACTTCCAGGAAGAGATTGAACTCTTGACACTTCAGATTCTTTTCTTCTTCTAACAAAGAAATAATTGAACTGAATCAGGCACTGTGGCACATGTTTGCAAGCCCAGTACTTGAGAGGATGAGACGGGAGGATCGCAGGTTTGAGGCCAGCTTCAGCAAGTGAACAGGCCTTCAACAACTTAGTGAGACCTTGTTTCAAAATAAAGAAGAAAAAGATGAGAGTTGAACTCAGTGGTAGAATGCTCCTGAGTGCAATCTCCAGTACCACAAACACACACACAATAATAATAATAATAATAATAGTAATAATAATAATAATACAAATTATAAAGAAGTCATTGAAATCAATTAACATTTTTATGCCCAATTAGGTAGGAATTTCTTTACATGAAACTGCTGCTACTATCCAATCTTCAACATACTTTTTATTTTGTTTTGTTTTATGTTTGTTTTTGGTGCGTTTTGGTGTCACATCATAATGTATGTTAGGTTGACATTGATTTTTTTTTTTTTTTTTTGGTACTGGGGATTGAACTCAGGGGCCTTCTATCTCCCAGTTATGCCCCCAGTCCTATTTTTTATTCTTTAATTTGAAACAGGGTCTCACTAAGTTGAGGAGGGCCTTACTAAGTAGCTGAGGCTGACTGTGAACCCAGATCCTCCAGTCTCAGCCTCCCAAATACTATGATTACAACCATGGACCACCACGGCCGACAAATGTTGACATTGATTTTTAATCTTATATTTGTACACTCTTATACTTGACCCATTTCTTGTAGTAGTTTATTTTTTCACTGAACTTTATATCCCCTTCATGATCTGGGATATTTGGGTTATATGAAGCTTATTCTTACATCTTTAGGAGAAAGAATTCCCAACATCAACTTTCTTAGCATAAAATTGACATTAATAGTATCATGCTTTCTTCTAAGATATATTTCTTCAAAAAGTAAAATGAATGCTTTATGTAAATCACATACTAATTAAAATAAATTATAATACTAAAATAAATATTAGAGCACTTAAATATATAAATGCAATCATTTAGATATAACTACCAAGTTAACACTAAAAACTATTGTTGAGATATCTCTATGTATATATCTACATGCACATATAAGGGAAAAATAAGAGAGGAATGGTTGATGATAAATGCATAATTACATATATATGTATAGGTAAGAATTTACTGAAATAGGTTTATATCATTCAATCCAACAGTAATTATTCAACTTTTTATTAATGGAACACAAATAAATGAAACTAAATTAAATACCGCTAAAGTTATGGCAAATATTCATTCAAAAACAAAAATATTAGTTGCCTTAAGTTCTTCCTAATAGCCATGCATAGTGGAGCACACCTGTGATTGCATTACAAGGATGGCTGAGACATTATAATTGCAGGTTCAAGGCTACCTTCAGCAATTTAGGAAGAACTCTCAGCAACTTCATGAGATCCTGTTTCAAAATAAAACATGAAAATGGCTAGGGATGTACCTCAGATGTAGAATACTTCTGAAATGAATCCTCAGTCCATCCATCCCAAAATATTTCTAGTGAAAACTTATTCTTATTTTTAAATTAATTCCTCAATTTAGAATTTGTGAATCTACTGATAGGTATAAAAATGAGAAAGGACTACTCTTACACTTTCACCTATTTCAACACCATCATTTTTCAGTTTGTTCAATTATTATTTTTACCTAGTCAAAGTTTGTAATATTTACATCCAATTCTATGGAAAATATACTTGTGCATATAGTAAGTTTTTATAGTAATTAGTAGGATTTCTGTTTAAAGAGGTATGCATAGCTTTCCAGTGATTACCTCCTGATTGATGGTCTCATTTCCAATAAAGATTTTTGCATGCTGTCTTCCTATTAACAGAGGAATTCCATCATCATATGTTCCCATGGTCAGCTAAAAGATTTTGGGACTCAGATAAAATTTCAATTCTTACAAAAAGCCCTAAGTCAAATACATTTCTTGTCAATTTTCAGTTGCTATAACTGAATGCTACCTACTAGGTAACTTATAAAGAAGAGAAGTTTAATTACTCATGATACTGAAGTCTGAGAAGATCAAGATTAGATGGCCCTGTCTGGTCAGGTCCTTCTACCTGGCAGGGACTCTGCAGCTTTCCATGGTGGCAGGGTACATCATGTGCAAAGACAGAGTCCTAGCCTAGGTCTTTCCTCATCTCATTAAATAGCCATCCCCATCAGATTAAGGCCCCAATCTATGGCCTTAATTAATTCCTAAAGATTCTACCTTCAAATACCATAGATTAAAATTTCATTCTCTCAATATAGCATAGTGCAGACTAAATTTCGACATGAGTTTTAGTGGAGACTCTTAAACCACAGCAATAACTTTAGTCACTCTTAAAACATCAATAAGCATGAATTCACCAAATTATTTTGGCAAAATTAAATAATTAAAAGAGTTGTTATGGGAGTGGCAGTTTGCAACAAGTGTTTGCAAACACAAGTCAGGGGGAGGTGATAGTTTTCAAGCAGTTGAAAAAGAAAAAAAAAAAAAAAGGCTTGTGTAAGAGAAATAGATACTCCCCAAATAAGAAAGCTTCTCTACTGTCTGTTTCTCTAACATTTTAAAGCTAATACTTCATTACATTGATACAAAACCGGTGGAAGTGAGGATTTCAGGGCCACCTCAATGATTTAGCTATAAAGAATTGATATAATATGTACTTCAGTGGCAGTTGTCCCTTATTTCACCAATAGTGAAGCTAGAATTATTTATATTATGCCATAGTAGAAATAATTTAAGATTAGTTGGTCCTAAATAAAGTGAAATACACAGGCAATTCATCTAATTTACACACACACACATGTACTTTTATTGGTGGATTGTAGTCTTACGTCATAATGTAGTTTAGAATGATGGAAATATACATGCACACCTGTAATCCCTGTACTTGGGAGGATGAGAGAGGAGAATCGTGGGTTTATGGCCAGCCTCAGTAACTTACTTTGTTAATAATATAAAAGAGGACTGGAGTTGTTGTTCAGAGGTAGAATATCCCTGGGCCCAGTACCCTCCCCCAAAAGAGTAGAAAATAGATTTATTGCGCCTTCTTGTTTTTTTTACAGTCATTATCTAATGTAGGTTAAAATAAAATAAAGAGAAATTACCGATATAATAAACACATCTTCTTTCATAAGTACCAATTAATGATAGCATGATTGTACCAGCTGTGATTGACTTATACCAAAAAAAAAAAAAAAAAAAATCTGTCTTTCAGCCTCGGACACTCCAGTATAACACTGTGTTGATTTTTAGGTTGCTTTAATATGATCCTACATGGTACTCAGTACATGTCTCTTAACATCCTGATAGATACTCCTGTCCACAAGATTGATTTCTCAACAAATTTTGCTACACATATACCTGAAGAATACAGGTGTTTGCCAGGGAATGCCTGACATTTGTCAAGTCTTGCCCCAGGATGACTCTTATTTGATTTGGCCAGAACAATAATTCACTACTTGATAATCTGTTTTTATAAGGGGTACATTTTTCATGATGTATCAAATCTGTGCAATGAATGCTTTTTTCAAAAACTTTAAAAACAGATGGGTATATTGTTTATGGGAAAGATAAAAAAATGAGACTATTTTGGTACTTTTTTTACTGAACATATTAGATGAGAGAGAAAATAAGAGAAATGATAAATATATAAATGAATACTATGTTTATTCACTTAAAAACAACTTAAAAATCAACATAGTTTTACAGAAATATCTGTAGCAAAAGGCGGAATATTCCTGGAATAAATTGATCACAAAATCCAGAGTTCGTTACTAGTTACCAGTGAAAGATGTGGGTCATGATAAGCTGTCTTAGATGGCTTTCAAAAACAGAGGGACAATTGTGCTGATGATGTCTAATCACTAGACAAAATTCTCTATTTATCTAATTTATATTTTTCATATAAACTACTGTAAATTAAATGGCATTTAAATATGAGGAATGATGGCTGTCTATTTGGATATTAGGTCTGAAATAATTCAATTGTTACTATTTAAAAATTGAGTCAAGTTTTATACTTTCTTATTAAAATTCAACAATAGTCTGATTAATTTTTTGTTTCTTGCTATTTTCTCTGAAATAAAATGACGGGCGTGTGCTTTCATAAACACTAGACCTCCTCTAGCAGTTTAGACAAGCATCTCTCTGCACTATGTCTTGCAGCTGGGTGCTAGTGCAGAAGAGGCCAACTTCAACACTGCTAGGCTCCAACTGATTCCTGCTTTAGGGTGCAGATTTATCTGGGGTTCAAGGATTCCCTGTATTTACAAAAGGAACCTTTATTTTTCCATAAACCAAGATGATGATGATAAGGACCACTAAGAGAAGATTCATAAGCCTTTGGTGCCCCAGCAGGTGTTCCTGGTCAAGGGATTATTATTACCATTGTCTGTTAGTTCCTTCCAATAGCATAGAGAAGAGGTAGATGATGTGTTTCCTTCATATAGGAAGCCTTAATATAGGTACTTACCTAGAGTTTGGGCCTGGAGATTTTTTTAAAACTGAAAATAGTCAAGATGCTCTAGTGTAGTGTGTTGAATAGAAAATAGAGGATACATGAACACAAGAACCATTTGATTCAAAAGGGATATACAAATGGCAGATGACTACATAAAAAATGCTCAGTACCATTTCATTAGGTAAATGCCAATTAAAATGGAAATTCAATATTATGTCATACCTATATGAATGGCTAAAATAGAACTTAAAAAAATAATAGAGCTGGGCGTGGTGGCGCACGCTTGTAATCCCAGCATTCGGGAGGCTGAGACCGGAGGATCCGGGTTCGCGGCCAGCCTCAGCTACCTAGTGAGGCACTCCGCAACTTAGTGAGACTCAGTTTCAAAATAAAGAATAAAAAATAAGTCTGGGGGTATAGCTCAGAGGTAGAATGCCCCTGAGTTCAATCCCCAGTACCGCAAAAAAAAAAAAAAAAAAAATAATAATAATAATAATAATAGCGCCAACACTACATCCTGGTAAGGATGCAACATCGCTAGATTACTAATACATTACTGATGGAAACTATGATATTACAGCCATTCAGAGTCAGTTTAGCAGTTTCTTATAAAATAAAATATGCAAAAAGTAAAAATAAAACTAATTATGCAATTGCCGTTTAATCCACTAATTGCACGCCCAGGCATTTATCCCAGAGAAATAAAAGCATATGTTCACACGCAAACAAATATTCATGACAGCTTCATTTATATTAGCAAGCGCTAGAAATACCCAACGTCCTTCAATCATTGGTTTAAAAACGAAGAAAAACAAAACAAACATGAAACCCAATAAACTGTACTACATCTGTATTACAACTTACAAGCAATAAAAACAAAGAATTGACGATGCACCAAGATGTGGAAGGATCTTAGTGATGACAGTCAATCTAAAGGACGTGTCCACAATATGATTCCGTGTGCATGATCCCTTTGAATAAATATTGAGAATCCATTAGTGATAGCCCATAGATCACAGCAGAGGAGTCAAGGAGGACGGGCAGGAGGGAAATGTATGTTTTTAATTAGGTGATGCAAGGGATCTTTGTGGTGATAGAATTGTGGTGTTAGATACACTGCACTACACCTCCAATAAAACTGTATATAACTAAACCTAGACCCGCACACACATACACCTGCACTTAAAGCTTATATACAAAGCTGGTAAAGTTGAGCAGGAGAGCTTGCGTCAATGTCATCTTTCTGCTTGTGATACTCTGTTATAGTTTCCCAAGTCATTTCCATTAGGAGGAATAGAAAAAAAGGAACATAAAATGTCTTTGTATTGTTTCTTATAGCTTTTTAAAATAATTTTATCAGTGTGCCCCAATTATAGAAAGTAATGAGGTTCAAAATACCTTTATTTATGCACACACCACTAGATGTGTTTCCCTCCAGACTCCTGCTTCTCTTCCCCTTCCCTGTGCATGTTAGTGAACTTGTAGCGAAATCTTCATACATGAACACAAGATTATTTTATTTGTTTCCTTCCTCAAGCCTCCTTTTCTCCCCCTATTCCTCCACTCCCCCACTCTCTCATTCCACTATTCTTCTGGTCTATCTACTTTTATCAGACGCCTCTTTCCTTTCCTACTTTCTCGCTAGTTTACACATCTGAGAGGAAAAAAAAAAGTATGACCCTTGACTTTCTGAGACTGATGATCTGACTTCTAATGTTCTTAAGTTGCATCTGTTTTCCTAAAAATGCCATAATTTTGTTCTTTATGGCTGAGTAAGACTCCATTGTGTGTATATGCCACATTTTCTTTACTAATTCGTGTAATGACAGACACATAGGTAGGCTCAATAATCTATTGTGAATTGTGCTGCTATGAACATGGGTATGGGAATATCACTACAGGACCCTTACTTTAATTCTTTTAAAAAGAGTGGTATAACAGAGTTACATGATGGTTCCATTTCTAGTCTTTTGAGGACCCTCCATTCTGATCTCCATAGTGACTGTACTAATTTGCAGTCTCACGAACAGTGTATAAGAGTTCTTAGTTCCCCACATCCTCACCAACATTCATTGCTTCTGTTGTTATTGTGTTGTTTGTGGTGTTATGGATTGAATTCAGAGGCAATCTACCTCTGAGCTATCCCTAGCCATTTTTGTTTCGAAACAGTTTCTAGTTAGGCTGATGAGAGTCTTTCTGTTGCTGAGGCTGGTCTCAAACTTGCAATCCTTCTCTCAGCTTCCCAGGTATTAGAAGGTCACCACCACATCTGGTTCTCCAGTGGTTTTTGATAAATTAGTATTAAGTAGGATTAAATAAAGTGATAGTAAAACAAATACAAGTAAGAATTAAATTCTGAAATAAGACTATAAAAGTAATAGGTGAATCTCAAATCAAAAGAACATGGTAAATATGACAAATTTATTTTTAAAAGTGACAACTTTTTTTCATTTTTATATTTTGCAGTGACACCATGACTTACTAAGCCAATTATATGCCTACTATTAGGATACCTTGTGAAAAGTCCCATTACCTCCAAACTACAGACAATTCTCCTCCAAGATAAAAGTCAGGTCTGCTTATGAGACCACAAAGTACTCTTTTGATAGCTCCATCAGAGTGCTATGTCTGCACATGTATTCTTCAAGGTGGTCTTCTTCCTATAACCTGTGAGTTTCTTGCCAGCAGGCATTAGATACAATGCAGTTCATGTAGAAATCCCATCTATATTTACTAAATAATCAAGTGCCCACATAAATGTATACATAAATGACAGCGTGAAACAGTTACGGGCTCTTTTCAGATGATTAAGTAAAATGTACTTAGTGGTGTTAACACTCTATTTCTAAAAGGATTTAATCTAACTTATCTATTTTTTACAACTTCCTCTGAGAAAAAAAATTGATTAGGCTTCAAAGACAGATCTCTTGTTTTTGAGGGATGACTAATTAAAATGAAAAGGTGGGTACACATGTATTGTATCTCAACAGTGCTTGAAATAATTTATGGAAGCATTTATGCCACAGGAGGCTCCTAATAATCCACTGCAGGAGTTTCAAAATATCCAGATCTTGCTCAAGGCACAACCAGTAAGGCTTGATTTGCACTCACTTTGAACCAACTGCATGCCTCTAAATATTTAATTTACAAAGTTGTCAGAAGGCATTGAACTGGATGAAAGACTAAAGGTTTCATTCATTTCTATGTAATACAAAATTATGATAAGAAAAATGAAATGGAGGTTCCCAGTACGCCTTTGACAGGCAGAGAGCAACAGGCTTCATTTGCAGCTAATGAGTGGATGTAAAACTAAGCAAAGAAAGGATGCAAGCAACCGTTACAGAAAAACACAGATGGAGCAAACAGGTGGTGTGGACTCAGCTGGAGCCGATGATGAATGGAATACTGATGGAACAAAAAATATGACCAGATTCCATAAAAGTCAGATGTATTTCAGCGCAGGCTACTAAATTTTACAGGACAGAATCAGGAACCCATCTGGGGCACTTATGGTTGATATAGGAAAGTTGCCAGTACTTGAAAACAATGGAATGTCTCTGTCTTATTGAGCGAGGAATTTGGTATCAGCCATTTGGGATTCATTCATTGTTCCTAAATTTTTATTACGGAACTTGAATGGAAAATCTATTCTTAGGAAAGGGTTTAAGAGGGCACCTTCTTAGTGCATCTACAGAAGTGACTATGCCTTTTCTATGGAGCAAGCAACCGTGGAGTGTAAAAATAAAGGGCAAAGTACAAGGAAGCATGGCCATTTTTAACCTAATTGGTAGTGACCCTTGAGGTGTCAGCAACACCTTAATTAAGTCCTTTATAAAATGAAACGCATCAATATGGAAATGGATCAAAGTCACAGATTATTAAAATATAACCAAAGGCTTTCACATAGTATGTAATTCTGTTCCATGAGATAGAAGTATGAAGAGAAAATTGAACACTATTCTCCTCCTTTTCTTTCTTTAATTGTTTTTTAAAAAAATAATTTAAACAGAAATATTTTAACTAGGTTGTCCACTCAAATATTTTCAAAATGTTAAATTAAAACAATCAGTTTTAAAAATTGATTTTATTTTAGATTTTTTTTTGTTTGGCTGATATACTGCAAGTATTAATGTACCATTAAGTATCATATGCACATAGATACCTTTGGCGGACTTTGTTTAAGCTTTCAATGAATACTAATTATGATAACAGTGACTTAGACTTCAACATATTTGTACCCTCCACTTACTCATGGAAACAAATTATGTTTTCATAATGTTCTAATCTTATATGAATTACTAATTAGGATGAATCTGGCCTACTATTGGTGCCAAAGAGTTAATAAATCTGTAGAATGATGTGCATTACCTCACCCTCAATGAAAATATGCTGTTTAGAACTTTGATTTATAATCCTGGTATAACATGTAAGCTTCACACAGATTCATGTCCAGGTTACACATTGGCATGGTATGTCAGTAGTTAAACACTATTAATGTTATGGGCAAATACAGAAAAAAAAATCATTTGTTTGAGAAATGTATAGGCAGTTAAGGCACTTCATGAATGAGTGAAAGTTAATGAAAAAAGGGACTCTGAACCTGATTATCATGGATAATTATAATGCACCAATAAAAGTGTAGTTTTAAAAAAAAGGTTGACTGTGATTAACTCAGAGAATAAGAGTGTCTCAAGTGACAGTGAAGTTTCTATCAGGTGACTGGGGTAGATTAGGAAAAAGTGGAAAAGAAACAGAAGAGATAAAGTACACAGGGATATTCACGTCACTCAGAAAGGACTTGCATCCATACTTAAGTATTTCAGCGGGTAAACCCCCATGGAATACAAAGACACTGTACGAAAAAAGATATAACATGAGGGGGTTTAGAACCAGTCGTCCTGGTTTCAAATTGTGCCTCTGCCACTATAGCCACGGGAGAACTTAATATATAATGAAGAAAGGATTGGGAATTGGAGGTTACATTGCCTCATCCGTTTCTATTCGTACTAACTACTCTGCCAGCTGAACATTGTCCTTGGATATGACAAAACAGAGCAGCCTCCATGGGACGGATTATATAAGAAATGTCAAGCTAGGCAGATATGACTATTTTTGAAATATGCTTTCTGCCAGAAAATTATGCATATTTCTTTTCAGTTTTTTTTCTTTTTTTAAGTATAACCACTTTCATATCTGTTTCTCCAGTGGAGGTCCACATTGACCATTGTTGCCTTTCACCTTTGAGTCTGATTCTAGGCTTAATTATTTCTCCATATGTTTTCTGATTTATGCATCCCATTAAATGCGTATTTATTATTAAAGATCAATAAAATCAGTATATTTCTTTATTTAAGGCTTTTTTTTTTAGGAGAGAAATACAGGCCATATTCCAGTGTACACCGAGTTTCAGGATATCAGAATGTTAATATTTTTAGCTGAAGATTCAGAGTCTAAGTTGGCATGCAAGCAGTAGCAAACTTTCCCCAGACAAATGTAAGGATACCAAAGACATAGTTTTTTTTTTTCTATTTTATTTACTGTTCCATCATCAGCACTTGGGAAATTTTCTGATATATAGATAGTGCTCAATAATATTTTCTTCAAAAACATTTGTGAATTAAAGACTTAAATTAAAGGAAAATAATGCCCTGAGGTGAAGGCTTGGTACTATCGCTAGAAATAGACCTCAATAATGGGCCATTAAGGGGCATTTGAAATCTAAATTATAGCAAATTTTAATTTTATTCCACTACAATAAGATATGATGGGATCAAATCCAGGGTCATTCTACCTGAAACTTACACTCCCAGCCCTATTTTCTTTCTTTCTTTTTTTTTTGCAGTACTGGGGATTGAACTCAGGGGCATTCTACCTCTGAGCTGTACCCCTAGCCTTATTTTTTATTCTTTATTTTTTGAAACAGGGTCTCACTAAGTTGCAGAGTGCCTAACTAGGTAGCTGAGGCTGGCCGAGAACCTGTGATCCTCCCGTCTCAGCCTCCCAAATGCTGGGTTTACAACTGTGCCCACCATGCCCGGCTCCTATTTTCTTTCTTCCTTTTTTTTGAAACAGAGTCTTATTACACATTACACATTAAGTTGCTGAGGGCCTGGCTAAGTTGTTGAAGCTGGCCTCTTACCTGTGATCCACCTGTCTCAGCCTCCCAAGTACTGGGATTACATACATGCACCACCTCCTCCGATGATTTTAATCTTTTTATATGTATCTAGGGTTGTTTTATTGGCTAACATGTAGTCTATCATGGAGAATGATCTATAAGAACATAAGAAGACCTCTGTTCTTCATAGAAATTCTGTTTATGTATATCTTTTTTGTATCTTTTCAAATTGTAATACTTCTTCCTTTAATTCCATCAATGCTTGTTTGATATATTTCAAGGTACTGTTTTTAAATACTATATACATTATAAGTATATATATATATATTAGTATATGTATATATAAGTATATATTTATGTATACACTTACATATAATTTATATATATACTTAATATATTGTTGTTATATCTTTGTGGATTTTCACTTTTAACATAAAATACACAAATGTCTCTGCTAACACATTTTTGTCTTAAATCCTTTTTTAAAATCAGAATATCTAGAGCAGCTCTTTGTTTTTTTTGTGTTTTTTAATTATTTTGGTACTTGAGATTAAACACAGGGGTGTTTTAACTCTGAGACATACCCTCAGCCATCTTTTGTTTTGAATTTTGAAACAAGGGCTCACTAAATTGCTCAAGCTGGCCTTGAATCTGTGAAACTCCTGTCTCAGCATCCAAAGTACTGTGAGTACTGAGTTCTGTTTGGTTTCTATTTGCATCAAATACAATTTTTCATCCCTGTACTTTCAACCTATTTATGTCTTTGAGTCTAAAATTTATATCTTATTTTCAGCACAAAGGTGGAAAATATTTTATCCATTTTCTCAATATTTGTCTTGCTATTGGTATAGTTAGAAAACTTTCGTTAATGCAATTAGTGGTTAGATAAATTTACATACGTGATTTGGGTGCTTTTATTTTTTTTTTTTTTTTTTTTTTTTTTTTTTGCGGTACTGGGGGTTGAACTCCGGGGCATTCTACCTCCGAGCTATACCCCCAGCCCTATTTTTTATTCCTTATTTTGAAACCGGGTCTCACTAAGTTGCGGAGTGCTTCACTTAGGTAGCTGAGGCTGGCCGCGAACCCGGATCCTCCGGTCTCAGCCTCCCGAATGCT
>PVLC010020123.1:0-29524 GCA_004027655.1 Graphiurus murinus | reverse complement strand
TTACTTTTTTATTTAAACATATATCCTAAAAACTACTCCATGTCAGTTTATAGAGATTTTTCTATTCTTTTTATTTTAATTTATAGGAGAACAGAACTCAATTGTATGAGCAATCATATTCTATTCAACTGCTCTCCTGTGTATGGAGATTTCACATATCTCCACTGTAATGGAAAACTGTTAAGTAAACACAAAAAAATATTGAATGATCGAATGAATACTTTGGTGCATATGCATTTTCAACATGGGTAGATGTGCACTTTCTGAATAAAATCCTATAAGAAAACATTCTGAGAGAAAAGGTAAATGCTTCTGTAGATGTGTTAGATATCACTAAATTCTCCTCTATAAAAGCTGCAATAATTTGTATCTTCCCTTGCAATGCATAAGAATGTTTCTTCCTGGTGGCCTCAAGTAAGAAAACACAATATAACTTTTAAAAAAAATGTGGAAAAAGCAATATGACATGAAATCTACTCCCTTAATTTTTTAAGAGTATAGTATTAACTATGAGCAAAATGTTGAAGAGAAAATCTTCCTAATTGCTTATCTTACATAATTGAAATTTTATAAGCATAAATAAAATGGTATATCAGAGTAATTTTAGTTTATGCTACTCTTTTCATGTGTTAACATATTTACATATGTTTAATAAATACATACTCATTATAGATATATGTTTATAACATATATGTGTCTACATTATATATTTTAGAATATTGCTCTCTATATGTTAATTTTATTGTCCACTTTCTTATTTAGTTTTTTTATTACTTGAGTTAGTTTTATCACTGATTCTCTCAGGTTTTACAGGTATACAATCACATTATCTACAAATACAGATGGTTTTACTTCTTTTCAAGTTCTCATGCCTCCAAACTGAATTTCTTTTTAAATTGCATTAAAGGATACTTCTAGTAGAACGTTGAAGAGTAGTAGACATAATAGGCTATCTTGTTTCTAACAGTAGTGGAAAACACCTCCAGTGTTTCCCCATCAAGTAAAGACTTTTCCCCATCAAGTGTTAAGACTAATATTGTGTGTGTGTATGTGTGTGTGTATGTGTGTGTGTATGTGTGTGTGTGTGTGCGTGTAATTTTAACAGGGTGTCCACTGCTTTCTATTTTGAGTTTTCCTGGAATTGATGATAAATTTTGTCAAAATCTTTTTCAGTACCTCTGAAGATTAAAAATAAACATTTTCTCTTTCAGGAATGTGCAAGTTTGGAGAGATATGTATAGAAATAACTAATAGTGAAGCATCTTTGAAATTCATTTGATATTTTCTTAAGTTGAATGGAAATACAAAATATATTCATTCTTATGTTTTTTTCTTAAAGTTTCAATCCTTTACGTATATAAATTACACGACAAGATTAACTTCTACAAATATTTGTACATTCAATATGTGAAATCATGTTTAGGGAAGCATAACTATATAATGAGATTACCCTATCATCCAGTGTTTGTTTCATTCTCCAAATAGCAGAAAAAGAGACTCTACAACATAAGCTATAGCTGAAGATAATTCATGATACTAATTTTCTAGAGGTCTCAAGTTTATTACAATTAAATAATAAACAATGGTTTTAATGAAGTACAATTAAAATACTACATAAATGAACAGGATTGCACTTAATCCAAGTTGTAACATACTTCCTAGCTTGGTTGGACTCATTCCACAGTGCACAACCAGCCACTGTGGAGCAATGGGAAACACTTCAGTGTATTCCTAGCAGTTAACATGAATGAGCCACAGCAGCAGGCAACAATATGGATGAGTCTTAGTAAGATAATACTAAGTGAATAAGTGAGTCCAGGAAGATTATCCACAGTGTGATCCATATTTGATACTCACAACTTGCAACAACATTTGTTTAAAAAGGAAATGAGGGCTATGATGAACAGAATTCAGGCTGCTGATCACCCTGGGATGGAGTAAGTAGATGAAGAAGGAAATCATATAGTTAAATGCAGATCATGGTAAAAGCAGCTTTTGTTTTGTGTAATGAGTTAAAAATCCTATTATTTATGATTTAAATAAACTGATTTAATTTTTTTTAAACTAAGTAAAAGCAGGCCATACATATGCAAAGGTAATGTTCTCTTGGGATGGGTGTTACAAAACACAGCATAGATTGGCTGATATATGACTTTCTCTTAAGGACCCGGGGTCCTTGTTTTGTGGTGTGTTCACATGAAGATTCAACTTGCAAATGTGGCTAGAATAAAAATGGTCACTCATCACAAGAAGAGCCTAAGGACCTATAATTTCCTCTCCTAAAAGAGTCTACATATTTAAGCCATTCCTTCCTCACTCACAAGTAATTAAGTGAAGCGTGTTATTGGCAAATTTGCAAACCTCATTGCTCTAATGACCCATTAGCTGTATTGGGCTATCTATACAAGCAGAAGAGTTTGGCAAAATACATAGTCTGTTTGAATTCACCATTTGAAACTTTCATCTTAAAAAAAGTCTGTGCTCAGTCAAGGGGACATTTGTTTTCCTTTCTTCTCAGTTGTTAGCTAATATGACACTGTAGTTTTTTTTTTTTTTTTTTTTTTTAATTGGGGCATTGTAATCATATGTCTTTGTTAAGTACAAGCTGGTAAAGGCATACATGCACACATCTCTCATTTAACCCTTTCCTAATTCTACTTTGAAGAGCAGGGTGGTTGTGCCCAAGTTGAGTTGTCCACCACTTTTTCCTCTCTGCTGTGCTGCAAATACACCTGGTATGTGTCTTTCCCATGTTCACTGACAAGTACTGTAGTTGTCTCTCTTTTCTATACTAGTTCCATCATGAACTCTGCATGTATTATCTATCTTTATACTACTATCAGCTAAGACCTGAATTATCACAAAGTTCCTTTCATAGGACTTTTTCCAAATGGCTCTATATTCTATGTATCCATATTAAGACTGTCTTCACAGCTTTTTATTATTACTAATATCATTAATTTTTAGAGTTACTATATCACTTTTCAGGTTAGAAACCTTCAAATATTTTTCATTAAGGGGATAAAGTAATGTTTCTCCAGGTTTCAAAGGTCTGCAAGTTTTATGAGAACTTTTAACTTTCCAGATTCATCTTTTAAAAATCAATATATATTTGTTATCGGTGTTCTAGATTCATATTTATTAACTTTGTATTGTATTGGATTCTAAAAGAAAGCTTTGAAAAATATCAATCCAAAGAAGTTCATATTCATATAGTCTGATATATTTCTTCTAAAAGTTTGCTGTAACATCTTAAGGAATTTGCACTCTAGGCAATGGGTTGTTGTGCACGAACTTTTAAGAACAGAGAAAAATGAGGGTAGATTTACATTTGGAAAAGCATTCATAGCAGCTCTGAGGATGACATGGCTGGAGACAAGCCTGGAGGCAGGAGGTCACCCAGATGAGAGAGGAGCGGGGCCATATTTAAGGCAGTGGGGACAAAAAGCAAATTATGATAGAGGGAGTTGTTAAGGAAATAGAGGTAGAAGGATTCTGGCTTGGGCAAATGGTTTTGTCACCCTCTCCCCCCATAAGAAAAAGAACAGTAGGGTGGGTGGGATTTGGAGAGAGATAAGTGACAGATGTTGAGTTCAATGTTAAATACAAGCTTTCTGCCACGATTAAGTGACTTTCAAGAGTAGAAGTTCAAAGGAAAGCTAGAATTAAAAATGGATCAAGAAA
The DNA here is from genome assembly GCA_004027655.1 of Graphiurus murinus. NCBI lineage: Eukaryota > Metazoa > Chordata > Mammalia > Rodentia > Gliridae > Graphiurus > Graphiurus murinus. The sequence goes on along the minus strand of PVLC010020123.1, from coordinate 25,840 downwards.
TAACATTTTACTGCCAATATTCATGGTTGTGCAAAATTCTGTAGCATTTTTACTTTTCTGTAATTGATTGGTATTTCTTCATGATGTCCCAATTCCAATGCATAAGAGGAACATATCTTGATAGCTAAATGTATTTCAAAAAGAGTGTCCTTTTGTTATAATCAATTATAGGTAAGTGTTTAATCTATTCAACATTCACATTCCATAACAAATATTTTTACCCTTTCCCCTCTTTTTCAAAATGGCATCAAAAGGGAAGTTTATGGAGCTTGAGAGGTGGGCTGAGGAGTGACATAACTGTCATGTGGTCTCTGCAGACATGTCCCCTGATCCCCTGGTCTCTAAGTAATGACCACAGGGAGAGTGCTCATGATGCTACTGGTACACTCTGACCTTTTCAGTATGTTTGCCTCTGCCACTGTGGATTCTGGACCTTGCCAAGTCTCTCAAGTCCCTCAAGTCTCAAGTGTTCTTCTCTTCTGACCACACGCCTATACTGGTCAGTCAGGCTACACAGCACGCTTGAATCCATGGCTGGTGGGTGGTTGGAGCTGTATAGTGAGGAATTTCTCCATCAGGTGCTCACCACATGTGACCATATAACTAGCAGCATGAACTTAAGCTGCTTGAATGAATATCTTCCATTAGAGCAGAAGACTTACACTCCCCATCAGCACTATGCTCTAGAAAACCAGTCATTAACCACCTAGTTCTCCTTTTCTAGTACAGGCTCTTTCTAGTGTGAGTGTTTCCTACTTCTTTCTCACTTACTCCCCTCCTCTATCCCTTTCTCCTCTCCCTGACTCAGACTCCTTATATGTGTTAGGGCTCTCCATATTCTCCTCCTTTCCTTCTTTCTCCTTGGGTGCAGGAGGTATCAAAGAGATATTGATACATGGGGGGTACAGGATGAAAAACAAACTTACATATAAAGGGGAATGCCTCAAGAGGCATATACTGATCGTTCCTTTTACTATTGCTCTATTCCATCTTATCAACACATGGATAGTGACAGAGTGCTTGTAATCTGAAAAGTTAATCTTTGTATAAATATCTATATATCACATCATGAAAAATTTTAATGGAAAAGATATAAAGAAGGCTACAATATGATTTAATAGCATTTATGCATATTTCTTGGCAGAGCAATGGACCTCTATAAATTTATATGCACATGCTCTAAAGTATATGTCTCACTCTGAATTAAAAGATAATGGTGCTGACGGTTTATTGTCTACATATACAAATGTGGCCCCAAATCCTGATGAGTTACTTAATCTTATTCACTAATTCTACAGTAACTGATGCTAAGTAAAGTAAAAGTGATTGTTACAGTATGACCTCTTTGGAGAAAAGAATAGCTTTTAGGTCTGAAACATTAAAATCTGCTTTTAGTAATGCCATGATCTCAAGAAAGTGTTTCCACAGACTACAATTGATTACCTCTTTTGGTTTGTAACATTTCAGTCTCTCAATTATATCAATAAAGGAATAAGTATAATAATGCACATGTATATCAACAGTAAGTGATGGGGAGTTAAAAAAAAAACAGAAAAACTCAAGTAGTATTATCAACTATCATCAGATTTGAACTAGTAGCTAAAATTACAAGCACTTTAAAATCATGCATGCCATTCAGTGATTCACTTACTGTGTATGAACCATCATGTTCATTCATTGAACAAGTATTTCTAAACCTCTGTTCTACCCAAGTGCTACAGAAAATCTTAGGGATATCATCTTGAATTTGTTACAGTGCTTGTGGTATAAAAGCTTACAGACCAGTGGGATTTTAAAGCCAAAGCAAGTTCCATGACACAACGGACTAATTCTGACACTAAATTGTTCACCTTAAAAGGAAGGGTGGAAGGAAGGGAGGGAGGGAGAGCTTAGAGAGGAGATAGTTTGAATGAAGCCACCTAAAGAAAACAAAAACAAGCCTCTTGAAACAGAAGGAAACTATTTTGGGGTAGTTCATAGTCTGTGCAATCAAATTAACCAATGAAAAGGTATTATCCCTTGGTGCTACAGGGAGCACAAAGAATAACCTTGTCTTACAACATTTTATTGTTTAATTAGGAAAGCAAGAATTATTCAAGGCAGGATTCAATTTTATTGCTAAATGGGTGGTGCAAGCAATAAAGCACTACAGAAAATAACTGAAGGAATGATCACTGATGTCCTTTCTTTATAATAAGTACAACAGCATGACTAATATTTCTGTCGATAAAAGCAATAATGCCAAGGATTATACGTGAATGAAGAACCACAGTAGCAAATCTTTAATGTATTAAAACCAATTACACTTTAAACTAAGATCAATGAATGACAAATTATAGAGCTGAACTTTTTTTTATTTTGTGAGTTTTCTCTTCCTTCAAGGAGAATGTAGAAAAGCATGCTCAAGAAATGTTCACCTCTCATATCATGATTGCTTATTGTAATAAGACAATGACCAAGGACATTACTTACTGAATTCAGACTTATTCCAACAAGTCATTACTGAGCCTCCCTGTGTGACTACTGTGATGTCACAAGGTGAAGATTTTAACTGATATGACAGATGCAGAATAAATGTTACAGGGATTTCAGAGCAATGCTAACACTTCACCAACATCCCCCTCTCTTCATGACCCCACCCATCCCACAGCTCCCAATTTCACTCATGGTGGACACAGGAATCAGCAAGAGAAGGTTATGAAGGCCATATGGAAAGGTTTTGTGGGGGAAAAAAGCATTTCATCTTTATCTTGACATACAAAAGAGCTTAGACCTAAAAGAGCTTAGACCTATGCAGATGGGAGAAATTTCAGGTGATTGAAAAACACTAGGCTAGACAGAAAAGAAAAAAAAAAAAGACTTAGAGGTTACATATTCAAGACTTGGGTACAAACAAAGGGAAGTATGAGTGAAGTTAGTTTCAGATATTTAGAATTAGTTAGTCAAATTTTCTTTTTTTTTTTTTAAATGTGCTTTTATTGGTGCATTATCATCTCACATCATAATTTAAATCATGTTGACATTGATATACATACACACATCACTCAGTGTCCTCCCTCCCCACCTCCCCGTCTCTCCCCTTCCCATACAGAAGACTTAGACTGATATTGAGATTTTTACATATGTACACACAGTCGATGTTAGTATTTCCAATAATGGACCTCAGTCTTCCCCCTCCCCTTCCCTTGGACCATTTCTCAGGCTCCACGGAGGTTTCTCTTCCATTATCTGGAATCCCTCTAGTATCCCTGTTACTCCTTAGCTTGCGCATATTAAAGAAAATATATGTCCCTTCACTTTCTGTGACAGGCTAATCTCATTTAACATAGTGTTCTCAAGGTCCTTCCATTTTCTTGCAAATGACATTATTTTATTCTTCTTTATTGCTGAGTAGAATTCCATTGTGTGTATTTCCCATAGTTTTGTGATCCATTCTTTTGTTTATGGACACCTGTGTTGATTCCATAATTTGGCTGTTGTGAATTGTGCTGTGATGAACATGGGTATGCGTATATTACTGTAGTTCTCTGATTTCAATCTCTTTGGAAAGATACCCAGGAGTGGTAGAGCTGGATCATATGGTGGATCCAGTCCCAGTTTTCTAAGAAATCTCTACACTGATCTCTATAGTGGCTGAACTAGTCTGCAATCTCACCAACAGTATAGAAGAGTTCCTATTTTTCCACATCTTCACCAACATTTATTGTTATTTGACTTTTTTCATGTATCTATTGTTTATTTCTATCTCTTCTTTTGTGAAGTGTCTATTCATTTCAATTGCTCATTTCAACAAATGATGTTGGGAAAGCTAGTTATCCATTTGTAGAAAAATGGAACTAAATCCATACCTCTGACAGGAGTCAATTCAAGATGAATCAAAGACCTGGAAGTTAGACCAGAGACAGTGATGGTACTAGAGGAGGACATAGGTTCAAAATTCTAACATATAGGCACAGGTAGAAACTTCCTCAGCAAGACCCCCAAAGCTCAGAAAATAAAAACAAGAATAATAATGAGATGGCATTAAACTAAGACGTTTCTGCTCATCAAAGGAAACCATCAAGAGTCTAAAGAGAAAACCCACACAATGGGAGAAGATCTTTACCAGTTATCCCTGACAGATGGTTAATATCTAGACTATTAAGAACTTAAAAGTCTTTACACTAGGCAGTCAAATTTTCTAACAGGAAAAGTGCTTCTTAAATTTCCTTGATAGATAAATATCTAGAATCTACTTTCAAATGTCTAGGCAGCAGGACCTTCATATGATTTATTTTTAAAGTTTCCCTAAAAGGTCATTTAAAATTTGAATTTGACATTATGTAAAGGATGCCTTAATATTAAAATGATGGCTAAAAGTATCTCCCAGGAAACAGAAATGTTGATGTCATTTTATTTAGTATTCAAGACATATTTGCAGAGTCTGAAATGTCTAGAAAATGGGCTTCAGGATATTTGACATTCATTGAATGTCTGTTGCAATATCTAGAAAATTTCTTGGCTCCATATTGGTATCACGATATTTCATGAATATACTCTGACATATATTGGAGAGGCCAGCTTCTAACTTGCCATCCTTCATGAGACTTGCTTACTGCTCTTGTGCATTGCCCTCACATGTTGGTGACCTATACAACCACAAGATAACGAAGAGGTGACTGTGTGTGACTTCTGAGAACATGCCAGAAAAGTCCTTGAGGTTTCCACCGTAGCTTCTTGAGTAACTCACTCTGGCCAGAAACCAGCTGCTGTGTTATGAGGCCACTCAGCACTCTGGTGAAGAAGCCCACCTAGGCAAAAACTGAGGCCTCCAGTCAACAGCCAGCACCAGCCTGGCAGCTATGTGGGTGAGCCAACATAGACACAGATCCTCCAGCCCCAGGTGAATCTGCAGAAAACGGTAGCCCTTGCTACCATCTTAACTCCAATTTCTGAAAAGAGTCAGAGCCGCACAGATAAGCCATCCTGAATTCTTGACCTATTAAAACTGTAAGAGAAAACACATGTTTCTTCTTTTGTTTTTTGTTTTTTTTTAATAGACTTTAAAAAACACTTTTAAGTTCACAGCAAAATTTATCAAAAGGTACAGAGATTTCTATTATCATAGAAGGTAGACAGTAAAATAAAGGAAAAAAAAAAAAAAAAAGGAAAGTGACCAGGGGAAGAAGGAAAGGAGGAAAAGAACAGGTGCTAAGGGACAAAATTATGTTTTCTGCATGTAGAAATATGCAGCAAAATTTGCACTATTTCATATAAGTATAATGTACCAATGCAAAAAAAGATATTAGGGGGAAAATGGTATAGGGATTTTCTATTTCTGCTCCTGCACGTGCATAGCTCTCCCAATTATCACTCCCCCCCCACACACATACACACTCAGTGGTACATTTGTTACAACTGTTACCTTGCTGTCACCAAAAGACCATAGTTTGCTTGAGGGTTCACTATTCCTGTTGGATATTAGGGTCTGGGCCAATGCCCAAGGAGAGTTAGCCACAATGATAGCATACAGAGTGCTCTCTCTGTCCTAAACCTCCTCTCTAATATACATATTCACCCCTTCCTCCTGCAAAGCCCTCGCAACGACTGATCTTTTTACTGTCTCCAAAGTTCTCTTTCCCAAAATGTCAGACAGCTGGAATTATACAGTATGTAACCGTTCAGATTGGTTTCTTTCACTTAGTGATATACATACAAATTTCCATCATGTCTTTTCTTAGCTTGATAGGTCATTTCTTTCTATGCTGATTTCCACTAATCTGGCATTGTCTGAATTCAGCAAAATCCATTTATCTATTCACCTACTGAAGGGCATCTTGGTTGCTTCCCAGTTTTGACAATTTGAATAAAGCTGCTAAACATTCATGTCCATGTTTTTGTGTGGACATGAATTTTCAGATTCTTTTGGTAATTACCAAGGTGTTTCTAATTTTCTTAAGCCACTCACTCTTAAGGACAGTTTGCAATGCACAAGAGATAAATAACAGACATGTGAATACAGATGACAAATTATCTCACTTCTTTATGAACTCTGTCAAGGTAATACCTGAAAAGGCGCTATGTAGAATACTAACAATATGCTGATATAGCTGCTGTTGATAGAAAATTCATTGTTAATCTTCTTGGTGAGAAGTGAAGTTGCTTGTTTTATGTGACACTGAAAAATTCTCTGAATCATTGTTCAGTTTGTTTTTTAAATGTCTTGGAAAATATGTCATCAAATGTTATTTCTCTCTCACCAAGAAACCTATAATTTCTATCAAATCTAAATGAACTAAGAACCATGAGAATACATAGTCCTTATGATCAATTTTCATCATCTACCTATAAAATTGCACTTTTATTATAGTAATGTTGATATAAACAGTAAAAAAAAGTTTAGTTTTGCAATTGCAGCCACGGATAAGAATATTTAAGTATAAAAATCTGCAAAATAAGCCACAATTATGAGAACAATGAGATCAGCCATTTGGACAGGTCTTTGCTTTTTGTCATGATAGCCCATATTTCCTTTTCAGAGAAAAGCAACACTTCAAATCCAAGTTTGGACCTTTTAACTATATATTTGTCCTCAACATGTATATTCATAAGATGTTTTAAAATTCATTTTGCAATTCATCAAAATTTTGTCTAAAATGATATATATGTGAAACATTTGATTTTATAATATATTTATATTTTTAGTCATCACATGAGAAATACTAAGAAAACTATAGCTAAATTCTTTAAGGCAGGTAAGACTCAATGAATGTGGCAATGGACTTGGTGCAATCTATTCAGTTCCCAAAGGTGTGTGTGTGTGTGTGTGTGTGTGTGTGTGTGTGTGTGTGTGTTGTGTTAGTTTTGTACTGGGGATTGATCTCAGGTGTGCTCAGTCACTCAGCTACATTCCCAAGCCTTTTTGTTTTTAATTTGAGAGAGTCTCAATTCTCACTAAATTGCCCAGGATGACTGCAAACTGGCAATCTCCCTGCCTTTGCCTTCTGAGTAGTTGAGATCAGAGGTGTTCCCCTCGTGCCTAGCCTAGTTTTGCTTTTTAAAGAGATATCAGTTTTTGCCCATTTCCCCCCAGTTGTTTATAAATCAGACACAAATATACAATGTTTAATATATCTTTGCTGATATCATTATATATATGAAGAACAAGGTCCACTAAAGTACCTTGGTCATTTTTTAATTAATTACATGAAGGAGTGGAACAAATAGTAGATACTGGTTTGCAAATGAAGCATTTGATTTGGCCAAGTAAACTGATATGTGAGAGAAAAAATTTTAATAGAAAGTTTGAAGTACCTAGCTTATAAATGACAAAAACATTGTTCAAAAATCTGTGAAGGTTTCCGAGACATCTTAAGAAAGGGCACTTTTCATAACAGGTAGAAGTCCCATTATTTTTTCTATTATTTTCCTAAGTCCAGATCGCATTTATTCTTTTTCTGGAGCTAATTCATCTAGATATTCTGATAACACAAAAGTATAATATTTTCCAATAACAAATTACATAATAAGTTTATTTTCTAGGGTTTCAATACAACCAACAAACCAAATTAAATATGACATGGTCCCAACATGATAAAACTGGTTGTGTTGATTTAATTAGAGAATGCATGTGCTCTGTTTTCTTTTTTAAAAACAGTACAGGTTTGTTTTGGCTCACAGTTTTAGAGGTTTCAGTTTAAAGTTGATTGGCCCCATTATTTTCAGGCCTGGAGCACATCATGTTGGGGAGTGCTTGCTAGAGCATGCTGTTCACCTCATGGCAGCAAGCTGCAAAAGAGAGAGCCAGGAAGGGGCTGGTATCCCTTAAGGCCTTCCTAGGGCACAATCCCAATAACCTAAAATCTTCCACAAGGCTCCAATTCCTAAAGATTCTATTACCTCCCAATACCATCAAGCTGAAGACCAAACCATTCAATATTGGACCTTTTGGGGACATCCCAGATCCAACTACATCATGAAAAATCAATACTGAAAACTCGTAAAACATGTCCTTAAACTTCTAATTAAACACTGGAAGTATAGGAGGGGCATCTTAGTATTCTGGGTTTTGTACATTTGCTGGTATACTGCCACTCAAGCAAGTTGGTCCATCCATTTTGAGAAAAAAATAGTGTCAGCTAATCTAGTATCCTTTTGGAAATGTTGCCCTGCAAAATGGAGAACACCTTGTTAAATCTGAACTTCAGATAACAAAGAAGACAAAAGCACATTGTCCATTATGAAGGGACTGAAGATTAACATCCCACACATTTGCTATCAATGCAGTCACGTAATTGCATACTGATTGACTGAACTCTTCATACTTAAGAGTTCTTTTGAAGAAAACTGGACTTCAAACTTGGATGTGGTATTGAAGAGGAATATGTAACAAATATGTGTTCATACAATAAACATGTGTTCAGTTCCTACTGTATTTCCAGAATTCTTTAACACCTTAGGAGCAGCATAGGGTGCATAAAGAAGATATCTCATGGAGCTCACAGTTTTGTTCACAGATGACACACAAATAAGAGATAGAAAACATGGCCTGAGGGGAAGTGTAATGATGAAAAACAGATAGCACAATACACAAAGCTTGACTGAGAAGCTGCTTTATATTGCATGATCAGGGAAACTCTCAAGGAAGTGCTGTTTAAACTGAGATTAAATGATGTGGCAGAATCACAGCTTGAAGAGATCTGGGGACATGGTTTTCAGGAAGAAGAAAGAGTTGGTAGAAAGGTCCTGAGCTCAGTATATTGAAGAAATGGAAGAATAATTCAGTCAAAACATAATAAAGAGGGGGAGGAAAGGCCTGAAATGCAGGTTGGTGCCACGTTTATTTATAGCAGTGTTTCTCAAACATGCTCTCTGGGGCCTTTACACTCTTTTAAAAAAAAATTCGTGTGTGTGTGTTTATGTGCGCGCGCATGTGTGTGTGTGTGTGTGTGTGTGTGTGTGTGTGTATGTGTGTGTGTGTATGTGTGTTAGGATGAAAACCAACAAGTAGAGTATATAAAGCTTTAAAATATATCTTAAATGTGTATTATAACATATATAATTTATATATATTAACTAATATATAAAACTAAGTTTTATAATTTTATCACATATTTATACATAAGTTATATATACATATACACATACTATAAGAATATACTATACTTATACAAGTGTATTATACTATATATATATATATGAATTTATAGTGTGTTCTTCCCTAAATTTCAATATCTTAGGCACAGTATATTTCACAACAAAGAAATTAGTATTGGTAAAATACTACTAAGTACAGACCTTACTCCAATTTCATTCATTTGTACTTTTTTGGTATATATGCCTATTAAGTTCTCATTGGTATATCTGTGCAACCATATTATAGCACTGTTCAACTGCCACAAGGAAACTCCCTGTGTTACTAGTTAATAATCGCACCCTTCTTCCAACCATAGCATCTGGCAACTATGGAAGTTTTCTGTAAGTTTCTCTTTTGATAATAGGGTATGAATGTTACACAAATGCAGTTCTCTTTCAATGGGCACAATGCCCATGTGATCCATCGAGGTTGCTGCATGTAGTCATCCCTTTTTCATTGCTGAATAGTATCTCAAAAATAAATGAAGCAAAGTTTGTTTACCCACATACCCACTGAGGGACATTTATGATATGTTTACACTCCTAAAAAGTACTGAAAACTCCAAATAGCTTTTGTTCATATACGTTATGGATAACAGTATTTACAAACATGCTTGAAATTCAAACACAGAACTTTAAAAATATTAGTTAACTCACTTAAAATAGCAATAAAAATCCCATTACATGTTAAGATAAATATTATTTTTATGAGAAATACCAATACTTTTATAAATAATCAGTGAAAATATATCATTTTACATGTTTACAGATATATTTAATATCTGGCTTAATAGAAGACATCTGAATTCTCTTATCTGCTTCTGATTCAATGTATTGGGATCACATATCATGTGAACTCTGGGGAATTCCTCTGAATACTCATGAGAATAAAGGAGAAGTAGAGAATGTCTTAGTATTGTGATGAAAGTGTTTTGATCTCTCATGGACCCCCTGTAAAGGTCTCACGGACTCCTAGGAGTTCCTGAGTCACTGAGAATGACTGAGTTAGGGTCTCAGATAGTAAAGAGGTTGGGTTTTGGTTTGATTCTTCATGTTTTGATTCTTCTCTGTTGAAAGATGCTATGTGCATAATGAAGTCCAGGACAGCCAATGACAGCAGAGGATAAAACAAGGGTCCTAATGGCAGGTAAGGGACTGACCAAGAGACTACTGGTGCTCTCCTGGCAAGAGGCTGGTAATTTAGATTACAAGGATAGTAGTGAAAAATAGAACTGATATCATGGATCTTTGGAAAATAGAGTCTAGACATCTTACTGACTGAAGCAGATGTGAGAGATAAAGGAAAGAGGGGAAACAGGGATGATTCCTATATTTGGGGGACTACTGAGGATTGAATCGAGGAGTAGTCTAGCTCTGCCCTAGCCCCTTTTAAAATTATTTATTTATTTATTTAGTACTGGAGATTGAACCCAGGGGCATTCTACTGCGCTATACCCCTAAACCTTTTTAGTTTTTAATTTGAAACAGGCTCTCATTAAGTTGTGGAGGCAAGCTTCAAATCTGCCATCCTTCTGTCTCAGCCTCCCAAATACTGGGATTACAAGTGTGCACATGGGCTGTGCCATATGGAGAAAGCCTGGAGGTGCAGCAAGTTTTATTGCAAGTTTTTTTTTTTTAAAGCAAAATAGTGGGTATTTAATGTGTCATGTATTTTCTTTCTTTCTTTTTTCTTTTATTGTTTCTTCCAAAGGAGCTATTAAATTGATGATATATCTTATAATCAATGGCATTTTATATTCAAGGAACTACATTTCTTTTCTATCAGGCTAAGAACATATTATCACTAAGCATAGATTTTAAAGGCAGTTTTGCCACTAAGAAAACACAAAGGTTTAATGATTTCATTTTTCCTCTCCATGTTGTTGGTATCTCAGAAATAAACATAGGCTCAATATCGCAGAGTTCAGATCAAAGGATATCAACATTAGGTAAACATATCACCTAAACACTGTAGTAATACTCACCTTGTTTCAGATACCCACCTTGCTCAATTCCCTTAGAGGATACTGTATACACAAAATTATAGCTTTGAAGTAAAAACTGAGGCATCTGTTTACTCAGATGTAAACAGAGATGCTTCAGTATCACCAACAGATAATTAGTGTTGCCTGTGTGCCAAGTAATGCTCCTGCAACAGAGTCCAAGTCATGGAGTTGGGGGCAGGGAGACTGCCTAAATCCTTCAAGCATAGATTATAAATGCAGAAGTAGGTACCCATCACTCAATAAAGAGAAACGGCATTTTATCTCTTATAACTAGACTTTTAGGCCCTATTTTTCTTCATCTTTTCAGTGTGGCTGACATGAGGTCTTAAAAATCAAAATCTCTTTCTACATTATCTTATTATAATCATGCAGAATCCAAAGTCAAGTTATCTGCCCACAGATTTCTATTTGCTCAGCACTTTCTTATATTTGCCTAAACAACTGTTCATTAAGATATTCCATTCAGAATTCCCAGGGACAATGTCTGAAATATTTTACCTCCAACACAAAGAAACCCTGAACTGTAAAAATAATTTGAATAGGCAATGAATGTGGGTTCCTTTGGGAGTCCAATGATTAACTTGCACTGGATTTGGAATCACAAGAATGAGTAAAGAGAAGAATCTGGAGAGTGTCTTCCTCTATTCAAGGAGAACACAGAGCTTGAACCCCCAGAAGGCAGTTACCTCATTGCCAAAGCCAGAAACGTTATAAGCAACACTGCCAAACAATGATTCGTAGTGAACCACTACATTCTCAGCTTTCTAGATACCTTTCCATATTTTTCATGTGAGCTTGATGTTGGTAATCCCAAGTTCATACAAAATAATAATTCAGTTGGAAGAATAAAGTAATAACACAGAGAACTGCAATTATATCAGGTCAGAATTTAGAGTTTACCAAATACTCTTGCAGAAATCACATTAGTGGATATTCAGCAGCCGTCACGGATGTTACCATCTCCACTTTAAAGATGGGGAAATGGGGCCGGGCGTGGTGGCGCACGCTTGTAATCCCAGCATTCGGGAGGCTGAGACCAGAGGATCCGGGTTCGCAGCCAGCCTCAGCTACCTAGTGAGGCATTCCGCAACTTAGTGAGACTCGGTTTCAAAATAAAGAATAAAAAGTAGGACTGGGGGTATAGCTCGGAGGTAGAATGCCCCTGAGTTCAATCCCCAGTACTGCAAAAAACAAAAAACAAATAAACAAACAAAAAAAGATGGGGAAATGGCCAGGGCAAATCTAAGAGGATCTTTTACAGTTAAGCAGCCAATTGAGTGTACCAAGTGGCAATTGTGTTTTCAAGCAAAGATGCAGCCTTCTCAATGTTAAGAATTTACCCAAAAGACTTTTATTTAAACAAAACAGTCTTCCAGATACATGTGAAGCATGATCAGTCATAACAAATTTAGCATAACTTATCATAGCATACCTATCACATATAGCAAAGGAAACAAAATTGTACAGATTCCACTGAAATTGTCCATTGCCTTGCTAGATACAGACTTATCAATTCACCTGTCTCAGATCCAGAGACTAGAGTAGAACATACAATTCCCTCCTACTAGTTCATCAAGATCAACAGTGTTAAAATTACTCATGTCCCCACCAATAAAATCTTTGAAGATGGATTAGAGGGTCATCTTTTCTCTGAAATATAGCAATGGAAGGTAGAAAGAAGAAATCTTAATTATAGTTCCTCTTTCTTTCCCTCAAAACATTTCTTGGAACCTTATTAATATATAAACAATGAAAAGCTATAAGCTAGGCATGGTCACCCATGACTGTAATCTCAGTACTCAGGAAGCTGAAACAGGAGGATTGTAGGTTTGAGAACAGTCTCAGCAACTTACCAAGACCCTCAGCAACTTCATGAGTTTCCATTTCAAAATAAGTAAATAAAATAGAACTGGTGGTTTGGCTTGGAGATAGAATGCCCCTAGGTTCAATCCCCAACATCCACCCCCCCCCACATGCACATAAGCTATGAATATTCTAGAAATAGATTTTTGACACTTTAAAATTGTGGCTTTCAATGCTATGCAAAATTTCCAACTGCATTTCAGACTAAGGAGTTCACTTTTATGCTTAGAAAATGTTTAACAATGAAGCAGAGCACAGTAAGTACTGAGGAAAAAATGTGCTATTAATTAATTGAAAAAAAAAAGAAACCAAACACTTCTTTAAAAATACCATCTTTTCAAGAAATATTTACCTACAATGGGGAAAGACAGCCAAGTGGTATAAATGACTCTGCTTTTCTCCTTTGGCCCCATATCCCACGCAGGCCCAGCAGCTTCAAAGTCCCTTCCCCCAATTCTGCCAGGAATATGCCATATTATTGATCTCCTGGGTCCCTCCCAGGAGCAGTGAACACAGATGCTGCAGTAGTCACTGTGTCCCTGGTGCAGTTTTTATTATGGCTCTGAAACAGATGTAGTAACTTGGACTGCAACCAGTCTCTCAAAAGCCCCTCAGGCAAACTACCGGGTCTAGTGTTGAAATCCTAAAGCATTCCCTAGGGCCTCTAAGCCAATGAAAATAGCAGAATTTACAGAGCTATACAGCTGATGCCTTAGGTGTGAAAAGAAAGAAGTGCTGTAAATTAAAATAGAGTCTCTGACAGTCTTTGGCCAAAGCCACGCTTGCTCTGTATGTGTAAGTACACTGTAGAAATAGTTTTGCACGTGGCTTTTTGGTCAAATGTACTTAAAAATTAAAATCATGTTGATAATTTCTTTTCCTTTCTTAAAAAAAATAAAATGCATAAAACTGAAGAGTTAACTGAAAATGTTTCTTTGATTTTATAGACTAGTATATTAATCAGCATTTTCACAGCTATAATCTAAAAGACTTGACCATACAACTTAGAGGAAGGCAGACTCATTTGCTCATGGTTTCCTTAGAGATTTGGGGGTTCAGTCCATGTGTGGCTGGGAACCACAGATTTCAGGGCATAATGGTAGTAAGCGAAGAGGGAGAGAACACAAGGTTTTGCTCTCACATCATGGAAGCTGGAAGCAAGAGATACAAGAGGGGAGGAGGAACCATATATAATCCCCAAGGTCATAGCCCCAGGGACCCACATTCTCCAGCCACACCCTACCAGCTCAGGCAGTCACCCAGATAAATTCACTACAATGCATTTATTCATTGCTGAGATTACTACTCTCATGATTTAACTATATCAACCCTGAATATTAACAAATAAACTCTTGAGGGGACATTTTATATCTAACTGTTAACAAATAGATACCATAAGGTCTCTAATTTATATCGAAAGAAGAGCGGTCCCCGTCATTTAATACTTTTAGTCCTCAGCCCTTCTCTACTTCTGCAAGAACCAGATAGAGCTACCATCGCAGCAAACACTTAGCCCAATGTGACTGAGCTAACAGCCTCTGGGGTATATCTTCCAAAATTGATTCGCAATTTATTCATTGCAGCTACAGTGCTTCGAGATATGCACTGTGTACAGGCAGGCACAAGACTGACAAGCTGTCTTAAATGAATCAGTTTTCACAGCTCACTGAAATAATTCCCTGACTATGCCCTTCAATGACAAGTAGGCTAAGACTTACTCCTTAGAAGTTAGGTTTTATGTACTTAGCACAGAGGCCACACTGTTTATTTATTTATTTTTATTTTTTATTGTTTGGTTTTTTTTTTTTGCGGTACTGGGGATTGAACACAGGGGCACTCTACCCTCCAAGCTACACCCCCAGCCCTATTTTTTATTCTTTATTTTGAAACCGAGTCTCACTAAGTTGCGGAGTGCCTCACTAGGTAGCTGAGGTTGGCCGCGAACTCAGATCCTCCAGTCTCAGCTTCCCAAATGCTGGGATTATAAGCGTGCGCCACCACGCCTGGCTACACACTGTTTATATAATAAGTAATTATGATATGCATTATATAAGGGATGGCTTCATATTCTTAATCTTGACTTGTTTCAAAATCTATACCTCATTGAGAAAATGACCCAATATTCAGGAACTTTTAAGTACAACAGACCGGGAGATTGAGAAAGCTGTCTGAAATAACTACAGTAATAACTATCAGGATGAAAACAAATCCAGATTGCGATAAAGAAGAAACTAGCTTTACATAACTGCTCCCAGTAAGTTGTAATCAAACCTTCTATATGATGCTTTCTATATAGGGTTACATAGAATCCCATGTGAATTTAACACCAGCCCTGTAAAGTAAGGGTGACTCTTTCTAGTCTATGGATAAAGAGCATAAATCTTAAAGAAAAAGTTGTCTCTCTGCCTGTAAGATTAAGTAAGCCAGGGCTCAGAGAGCAAGGCCATGTTTCTAAGATTATACAGCCATTATATCAGTGCCAGAATTTGGACCTTTGGGTATCTGACTCCAAAGGCAATGATTTTTCGACGACTTCATGTGTCTTCCCAATCATATGCTTAAACTTGCTTATGATTATTGCTTACCCTGCAATGGCCTATGTGTTTTGAGTTTATTAATGCATTAAATCCTCTGAACAACTTCACGGAAGAAGTCATTTTATTGTACTCATTTTAAAGAAGAGGAAAGAAAAGTGCCTGTTTTCACAGCCAGCAGAACACACCAGAGTCCATTCCCTTACCTTTAACACCACCCAGAAAGATAGCAAAACAGGCTGGGAACTGGACCTATCACTTTTATAAAATCAATTGAAATGAGAGTCTGACCAATAATAGCATTTCTCGCAGATTAGAAAATATCTCAGCCAAAGGGCATGTTTTTATAATTAAAGTATCTCCAGGAAAATAAACAAACAAACAAAAGTTCTGGCCTTCTTGAAATAAATCATTGCATATTATTTAAAATTATACCACTGGCATATGAATAAGCAATTATTGACATAATTTTGAGAAATATAATGTTCTTTGTTTAAAAAGTACATCTATGGTGTGCCTTTTTTCTGACATATAAGTCAACATGTTGAATAACATAAAAAGTAGAAAAGCAGAACAAGTGGAAATAACAGAATATAATCAACTTGAGATTTTAAAGCTTGTCGTGAACTCTCATTCTCTGGCATATTTTTATGATTGACCCAAGCAGAGAAAGAGTCATTCCATAGGTGGGTTGATAACACGCCAGGTCCAACATTTTCCTGTGACATTAAACAATGGCTTAGAAAAGCAAATCCAATCTTCCACAGAGTTATAAGGTGGATAGAGTTTGCCGTGGCTCTTTTCCCATGTGCTTCCTGAGTGAGTGTATTTTCAACTTTGTGGTCCCCCAGGTCCAGGGTACAGGCATTCATCTTGCCTTCATCTGGCTGAAACCTCAGTCTCACAGACTAAGAGACTCTGGCCTTCTAAGAGAATCTGACTTTTCACTAGGAATTCTAGCTGTCTTCAATTTATCAATGCCAATCACAATGTCCTGTGCAAGAAGGTGGGGAAGGAGAGGGAGTGGGGTGGGAACTGGGGGAGGGCTCAACGAGTGCTGTGTGCATGTATGCCTCTATCACCCTGAACTGCATCAAGATGTATAATTACAATGCAGCAATTAGAAAAAAAATTAAAAGATAAAATGCATTGATAATTTTAGGAGAAAGTACTGGTGGGGTATGGGGGTGATAGGGAATTTGAGTGGTCCATAGAGGTCAGCCATGGAAGTGTTGGCATGAATGTACTTCAGAGGCAATAGCAACAACTGCCACTCTCTGTTGACACGACAGATACATTTTCCCCAGCTAGGTGTTCTCAGACTGAGTGCAGAGGTGCCTGACAGGCTCCTCTGGGGCTTCCCCCAAGGTGTGGAGAAAACAGAACGGGCAAGCCTCTCTCATCTTCATCCTCTCTCTTCTCTTTGATCAGCTTTATGTATCAAGGTTCTGTAGAATAGTTACCAAGTGGGTATACTTACCACAATAGCCTCCTAGTAAGTTTTCTTTTTTTCTCCCTTTAACCTCAGACCTCAGATTCTTTTTTGTGTGTGTGTGTGTGTGGTACTGGGGATGGAAACTCAGCCCTATTTTTTTTACTCTTTATTTTGAAACAGGGTCTCACTAAGTTGTGGAGTGCCTCACTAGGTAGCTGAGGCTGGCCGTGAACTCAGGTCCTCCAGTCTCAGCCTCCCAAATGCTGGGATTACAAGCATATGCCACCACACCCGGATTCTCTCAGATTCTTAATTGTGTGTGTGTGTGTGTGTGTGTGTGTGTGTGTGTGTGTGTGTGTGTGTAGGGGTTGTTACTGGAGATTGAACTCAGGGTCATTCTACCTCTGAGCTATATTCCCAGCCGTAGTTTTTTTGTTTGTTTGTTTGTTTGCTTTTTAAATATATACAACGGGGCCTCACTAAGTTGCTGGGGCTGACTTTGAACCTGCAATCCCTGTCTCAGCCTCCCAAGTACTAGGTGTGTACCACCATGCCAACTTCTCCCTCACCTCTCTCAAACTAATTTCCTCAGACCTTCCACTTTAGCCAATGACTTTACTTCTCTCTTCACCTAAAAAACAGGACCTGTGATGCTTCACCTCCCTCATCAGAATATATTATCTGAGACTTACACACATCAAGATGTTTCCTGCCTAATATTTCTTTATTCTGTAGGAAATCTCTCTCTCCTACTCTTAACCACATTCACTTCAAATTACCCTTCAGGTTAAATATTATATCCTCAGGTGCTTTCTCTAATAGCCTACCTAACCTCAATTAGAATTTCAGTATTCTGTTATTTCAATATTTATTTATTCTCTCTTCATTCTTTGTGTCACTCAACTAAACTATAATCTCCATGACAAAATGAATCCGATCATTATTTGATCAATGTTTTATACCCAGCATTTAACAGAGTAATAACCCCCCAAATCATATGTAAATTAATTTTAAAAAAACTTCGGGTTATTGAAAAACTACTCACTCCACTGAAATGGACAGCCCTCTCAACTCTCAGCTGGGCCCTACAGGGAGGAAGCAGGTGGGAGATTTATAAGCTCCTGATCTCAGTCACAGTAGGACTCTGCCATTCATGCCTGAAATTCCCACTATAACATCTGTTTCCTGTCACACAGTCACTGACTGCTTAGAGACAAAATTAAAAAAAAAAAAAAGAAAGAAACAGAAAATTGAGAGGGACAAGGGGAAAGAAGAAAAAGAGAGATTTAATTTTTGCAGTTGAAGCACGCTTGATATGTAGAAATTATTCTCGCCATTTTCCTTTAAGATTTGGTCTATAAAACACACTCTGCAGAAAAGCCTATCATCTCTGTAATGAACACTTGCACATGCAATCTTCATTACAGTTAGTGTTTGGAAAGGCCAAATATACAGCTCTGGTCTTTAGAAGGAAGCATACTACAAGTTCCAGTATCATATTTATCTCTTCATATTTCACACTAGAAATGAAATTCGTGCTGCTGATATATAAGGAGATAAAATGTGAGTTAGCTATATTAGCTCTGGAGAAGATTATTCCACAGCCCCTACTTTGAAACTGTAAGTCATTCAATACTCCTCTAGTGGCCTGAAAGAATTAATACAATCTGCAGATGTGCCTAAACATATTCCCAAGGGAATTTCTTAAGCACTTGGAGAATCTTGTATTAAGTCCTAAATCTCCCATTATTATAGTGAAGATTTCCACAGCGTGTTCCTTGAAAAGATAATAATTTCAATCTAAAAATACCAAGTGAAGCTTATAAAAATAAGCTACAATTTGGCTTTTCTCCTAGTGATTGTTCAAGAATCTGAATGTCCAATAGCTATCTTATTTTTCCTGTAATAAAAAGGCTACACAGTTGAAAAGAACATTTAAAAAAAGAAGAAAGAAGAAAAAGAAAAGAAGCTCTTATCTATAGCTACCATAACGTAGGTAATGCTTCAGTATTTACTGAAATATCAGGAATACTAGAAAGAAAGAAAATGAAGAGTACTACACTCATTGTATAATTTAAAATCAATTGTTAATGCAAAATAAGAGATATGTATGGTGTATTTATACAACTCTTGATTTCATCCTAGAATGCAGAAAAATAAGTAATGAACAAATTATAATTACCAATAATTCTCAGACTCCATTTCTTCATATAGCAAACATTTTGGTTTTTTTTCCAGATTGAAAATATCTCTTTATCCACAGATTTTAACATGTTCAAATTCAAAATAAAAGGAGAGAAGAGTCCATGTTGTTTCTATTTGTTTGCCATTGGCTATGACACATTTTTAGACTTTATTAAACACAAGTCACAAATCTTGAAGTGGAAGTAGATACACGGAAGAGTCTCGATCCTTGTATTCTATATGCATCCCGCAGGCAGTCATTAAAAGAGAGTCTTTATTACAAGTGCCCATTCTGTCAAGGCTTCTGAGATCACTGGTAATGTTGCCTAACTCGTGTGTGGTCAACAATTAACAACCTGGGCAAAAATTCAACCTATCATCTATAATAAGCAGACAATCATATATGGGACTATTGTAAAATGTAAACATGGGAGAAGATAGCAATGGTACAATTTTATCCAAAGGTTTAAAGCTCCCTCTCCCAAGGATATAAATCTCCAGCTGTGCTAAGGAGTAGCAGTGTGGCCAGATTGGTTAAAAAGAGATAGATTACATAGTGAGGGCTTGAATAATAACAAATTGACTTAAGTGAGGTCACTATTTATTTTGTCTTATCTCAACACAGTTGTTCATACTAAATAATTGTGTTCTTCAATGAGTCAGGCCTCACCGTACTTCTGGAAACCATCACTCCTGTACTCTTGAAAGGAAGGGTAACTGAGGTCAAGAGGTTTGCCCCAGAACTTCACAAGAGCCACACACTCCACAGAGCTGTTGCTCTCATGCAACACTGAGACGATAAGCTCAGTGCTTCAAAACAGTCATCAGAACACTAGGATATACACCTCTCCAAGCTCTCTATGTGTGCTGCGTATTAGTACATCAATAGTTTTCAAAGCACATCCATTATAAAGAATATTATGTTACGTTCTCTCAATAAACAGGCCTGTCACAAATACAGGGATTTCTAATCCTTGAAAATGTAGTACTCAGACATGATCATTTTCACATTAGCCAGAAACTGAGACACTGCAGTCCTCCATTCTTACAATTCATCTGTGACAAGGAGATAATACCTGCCAGTCAGGGATCTTTTTTCAAAAGGAACATGAACATTGAAAACAATGCCTGGCATCTGCAAGGTACTCCAAAAATGGTGAGGATCGAGCTCCAAACTCTTCACAGATCCTGATATTACATCAAGATTATACTGACACTTCATTTACAGTCATAGTAGTAATGATAACTCATATTGAGAGTGGCTATTGTGTTCTTCGGTTGTGCTAAGTGTTTTCCATAGACTTTTCTAATAATCCCCACACCAATTCTATGAGGAAGGTACTGTTTTTATCCTCATTTTGCAATTGAAGAAACTGAGATTTAGAGATACAATGTGAGCATCCCTAATCTGAAAATGTGAAATCTAAAGTGCTCTAAAACCTGAAACTTTTTGAGGGCTAACATGACACCTCAAGTGGGAAATTCTACACCTGACCTCATGTAACAGGACAACTTGCGGAAGGCTTATCTGAATCCTCTGCTATTATTTTCAATATAATTAAGCCAGGGGTGGGACTACACACCTGTAATCCCAGTACTTGAGAAGCTGAGACAGGAGGAGTGCAGGTTCAAGGCTAGCCTCAGCAATTTAGGGAGACCCTTGGCAACGTAGTAAGACCTTGTTTTAAATAAAAAAAATAAAACACACTTTCTCACCCTGCACAAGAGCCAATTAAAGATGGAGCAAAGACCTGGAAATTAGACCAGATACCTTGCAGGCCCTTGAAGAGGGCATAGGACCAACACTGACATATAGGCATGGATAAAAACTTCCTCAACAAAACCTCAAGAAATTAAAATGAGGATCAATAAGTGGGATTGCATTAAACTGAAGAGCTTCTGTGTGGCAAAGGAAACTATCAAGAACCTCAACAGAGAGCCGACAGAATGGGAGAAGATTTTTGCCAGCTACTCCTCTGATAGAGGCCTAATATCTAAAATATACAGAGAATTCAAGAAACTCACTGCCAAGTAAATAAATAACCCTATTAAAAATGGGCAAGTGAACTAGACACTTCATAAAAGAAAAAATGCAAATGGCAAATAAATGTATGAAAAGATGTCCAACATCAATAGCAATCAGAGAGATCAAAACTACCCCGAGATTTCATGTAATCTCAATTAGAATGGCAATACTTAAAAACACATACAACAACAAATGCTAGTGAGAATGTGGAGAAGTAGGAACTCTAATACATTGATGGTGGGATTGCAAACTACAACAACCACTTTCTAAAATAGTGTGGAGGATTCTCAGAAGAATGGGAATGAACCTACCATACAACCCAGCAATACTACTCCTGGGTACCTACCCAAAAGAATGGAAACCATACTACCAGAGTAATGCATGCATATCTATGTTTATAGCTGCACAATTCATAGTTGCCAAACTATGAAACCAGCTGAGATATCCTTCAACAGATGAATGGATTACAAAACTATGCGATATGTACACAATGGAATTTTACTCAGTCATAATGAAGAACAAAATTATGTCATTTGCAAGGAAATGGTTGAAACTGGAGAACATTATGCTAAATGCGATTAGTTAGTCACAAAAAGTGAAAAGGCAGATGTTCTCCTTAATATGTGGAAGCTAGGGAGAAAATGGGATATAGGAGGGACTCCAAACAAAGGAGGAGAACCCTTAGATGAGTAAAGAAGGCAATCTAACTGAGGGGGAAGGGAGGGAGAAGAGGGAAACACCTCAATGGACATGATGTACATACACAAACTTATCAAAGTCAATCACTATGCAGAGCATGAGAAAGAAGGAAGGGGGAGGGGAGAGTGGGAACTGAGGGAGGGTCATTGAGTGCTGTGGTGCATGTGTGCTTCTACCACCTTTAACTTCATCAAGATGTATGATTACAATGCACCAATAAAATAAAAACAAAAAACAGAGCTGAGGATGTAGCACAGAGATAGAATGCTTCTGGGTTCATTCCCCAGTACCATAAAACATAAACATACATACATAAATATTTATTTTAAATATTTTTAAACATAAAACACAAATATAAAAATAAGCATAATTTGTTTTTCCTTTCTTAAGGGCAAACCATTCCTGAATGGGCCTATCACAATTCTTGAACAAATATCAGACATTTACAATGGTGAGTCTATTACTGCAGAAGGGAAATTTCAACCTTCCTCTCAAAGTGCCCTATGTACCTTTTTCCTGCATGAAAATCATTCACTCATTAGAAAATAGAATCTTCTCCTTAAAACATTACCACAAGTAGTACTATGAATAAAAACATCACTATTACTGTTGAGATCCATTATTAACTTCGACTTGACAGGCTAGTCCAACTACATAACTTGTTTGAACTAGTAAAAATTATAAAAGTATCTACCTGGTGCCTATGACACATCCAGTTCTGGGCTAGCAGTTTGTCTGGTGAGAGAAAATCAAAGATTAGACAAGGTGGCCACTCCTGCTCAATGCACACACCTCTTCATAGGACTAGAAACTATCTGAGATGCCAAGCACCTGGGCCCTTCAGAAGAGAAGAAGGACAAAGAAAGGGGAGGGAGCTAAAACACAGTGTCCTTGGTTGGGGCAATTTCTTTTCATTTACTCTTTTAGCTGCTCTGATAAGAAGTATTTGCTACTTTAACACAGTCTAAGAGCCTGCAAACTATATAGACAGAGCAGAAAGATTTTTCTTTCATTTTCTTCAGTCACTAAACATACAAATGAGGGAAAGTGTAGCATGTTATATAGAAATGACCAAATTTCAAAATCTAGAAGGATATCCTAGCTTCATAGCTGAAAAAGTAAAGAAAATTCCTCATGTAAATTAATCATTTTGAAAAATGTTTTTTCTTAGTTAAAATTGCAGGAAGATACTATATATTAAGGATAATATCTAGGATTCGCTGAGAGTCTCCTCAAAGCCAATGAGTAGAGTCTCAAATTTTCCCTTTGAAGGAGCTTTCATTTCTGATATCTATCATAAAAAGTATATCACCAAAAAGAAAGGTATACAATCAAACTATGTGGTCACTAGTATTCAAACTTTGAAATATTTAGATATTTGAAGCATGTCTATCCAGGCTTCCAGCATGAGTTCAAATGGCAGTTTGCACGGAGCATGTCCATATATTTCAAAGTTCTAATTCAAGCAAACAATTTGTGCACTGAAATATATTTCATACTTATACCTTGAAAATAAATAGATTTAATGTTTTTGAGAATTTGATTGCACAGTAGTAAATCTTTGTAATTATTATAAAGTAAAACTATTTACAATTCTACTATAAATATATACTTATTTACCAAATGTAGTTTTTACACATTCATGCATGTTATATTTAACTTTATATATGTATTTTTAAGAATATCATAGATTGTTTTACTTTGCAAAATGCTAATTAGCATGTTTTGCATTCCACACTGGTTCCTAATACCTCTCAAATCACAAATTGGGACATAAAGAGAAGCAAGCAAATAGAAATTCTTTAACGCAGAAGCCCCACGTATTCAAGACACTTGGATAAAGCATGAAAGGATTAATATTTTTCCCGTACTTAAGCACTTTTGCAACTCTAATCCTCAGAAATAGTATCTCTCTTTCAGTGGGACACACCTCTGGACATTCAGACTCAAGATGCTTTGCTGAGGACTGAGGAGAAGATGTAGCAGAAGATGAAGCATTGAACCAGAAGAGGTTACAGGTAACACTGCATAGAGCAGAAGCTTCTAGAAGACAGGTGTTCAGGAACTGAACATGCTTTTCAGTGTGGGTAGCCCACTAAGACATCAGTGCTGGGACAAGGGTCTCTCTCACTTGACTCTAAAAGGGCACTATATGGAAAGATACACAGTGATCTCTTTTGTTTTCTCTCCCTCTTTTTTTTTTTTTTTTTTTTTTGCAGTACTAGGGATGGAATCCAGGGCCATTCTACCTCCAAGCTCCATCCCCAGCCCTAATTTTTATTCTTTATTTTGAAACAGGGTTCACTAAGTTGTAGAGGGCCTCACTAAGTAGCCGAGGCTGGCCAGGAACCCAGATCCTCCGGTCTCAGCCTCACAAGTACTGGCATTACAAGAGTGTGCCACAATGTCTGGCTTTTTTTTTTTTTTCTGTTTTTGAAACAGCAAGTTGGCTAAAAGCAAAGGTTTTGCAGCCTTTACTATAAAAAGCTGCAAATCCCTGCTCCTGCATATGTTGGTCTTGTGACGACAAACAAGTCACTAGTGTCCACCCTGTAGAGTCGTTTTATGAGTTTCCTTGAATGAACACTTGAAGTGCGTGGATAAACCTTGAAGCATACAGGAACGGTACCTAAATGGTAGCTTTGGCTTCTATATGCACTACCAGAATCTCTTTTGTTTTTTTCTCTGTTTGCTTTATAGGCCCATTAAAATCCTCTTTTTAAGTGTCCAGTTGTAGCTAAATATTTTGCCCAACCAGATTTCTCTTCCTTTCTCAAAAGGCAAAATACCCAAATAAAAATGGAAAATTGTGCATATATCTAAATATTTATATGCCTGTATGTAGCCAACGTTGTACAAATATCCCATGACTGATTTCCCACACACATACACAGAAACTTCTCTATGGAAGAAATGCTCCAAGCATGTTCTGCATCACCAGAAACAGGTGGTACTATTTAAAAGTACCTTGCAAGACAGCTGCTTATTCCTTCAAATGCTGATACCAAATGAAAATTTGCATATATCTACAGGAACAATTACACAGTAAAACTCTTGTTTTTCATTAATAAGGTGTCCCCTCTTGCTTCTTACCATATATACTGGTACCATAAAAGATCAAATGCAATAGTAATAATAGTTGACATCTAAGTGAAGCTTATATGCCAATCTAACACAGCTCATGTGCTGTGTTAACACTTTCCTGCGTGATTCATACAAGTCACAGGAGATTCCCATCTAAGGAAGATCCATGGCTACTATTTCACAGGCTGAAAAAGCACATTAAGATCACCCATATGTCAACTTGCCTGAGATCACACAGAGTTATCAGCTGGGCTAGTATTTGAATCCGAGTCTCTGATTTGAAGCCTATGTCTCTCTATATGTAGCTATAGCAAAGAATAGCAAGAGATAAAATTATGTACAAAGTTTAGCTTTCATTATTATCCACTGTTCATGATTTCTTGTTTTATAAGCAACTAGTTTTCTCAAATTAAATAGTTAACTAACAGGTCACAGGGACTTACAGAGTACCTGCTGGATAAAATCACCTCACTTAGAGTAAGGGATTAGATCGAGGAACAAACTATGGGAAGAAGAAAAACAAACCATGTTTACATGGATAAAGGAAAGTACTTTGTCAGTTCTCTACTGAGGTCACATAAGACTATTTCTGTAAAAGAAAAAAAAAAAAAGAATGTTTGTGTCTCCAATCATTCCAACTGTCAGGTTTTGAATGTTTTCATATTTTCCAAAAGCTTATTCAATTTTACATGCTGTTTTTCTCTATATGGAGTCACTAATATTCTGTGGAGAGGTGGTAGTTCATTTAATTCAGCTGTGAAGCCCATAATTTTCCAAATGACAGTAGGAAAATAACATCACAAGAAGTACAGGAGATGGACAGTAAAAACAGATGAAATACTAAAACTGCTATGTGAAAGAATTCTTGGAAATTCTTCTCAAGTTTTTTTTTTTT
>PVLC010020122.1:0-20782 GCA_004027655.1 Graphiurus murinus | reverse complement strand
ATCTCACCTTGGACATCCCACACAACCTACCCATGCGGCCAGTTCAGTCACGGGGGCCATCGGGCTAAAACTGCATGAGCGAGCCCAAGCACCCACCCTCGGCCCTGAGCCCAGATCTCTCTCGGAAACATGGGAGATGATAACCAATGCTAACAAGCTGCTGAGTTTCCTGGTGATTTGTGACTCAGCAGCAGAGAGCTCAGGCAGGTTTGTTGTGAAGAAGGGAGATGATGTATTATGGTCCTCAAATGAAAGTGCACAGCTGTTTTATGATCATGTTTTTGACAATCCAGAAACCAAAGCTTTTCTTTCTAATATCCTCAGAGGTTTCAATATGATTTGCCATGGTGATGGGAATAGCAATGATTCTATATTCTCTGAATAAGTATAGAAGGTAAGGACTTGTGGATATTCTCTGGATAAGTATAGAAGGTAAGGACTTGTGGTTGGCTGCTATCCAAGATGGTTATCCTTTTTTTCTTAGGGAAGATGTTTTAGAAATTCTACTACTGAGCTATATCATCTCCAGCCCTATTTTTTATTTTATTTTATTTTTTAATTTTGAAACAAGGTCTTGCTAAGTTGCTGAGGGTCTGGCTTAGTTGACAAGCCTGGCCTTGAACTTGCAATCCTCCTGTCTCAGCCTCCCAAGTACTGGGATGACAGGTGTATGCCACCATGGCCAGCTTAGACCCTGTTTTGAAAATTGAAAAGTCCTAGGGGTGTAGCTCAGTGTTAGAATACCCTGGGTTCAATCCCTAGTACCACTAACAAAACAAAACAAAAAACAACAATTTTTCCTTTTCATCACTCATGTATATTTTTCACATTGAATGGGATTTTCTACAATAGTTGACCTTTATTGTTATTACCTGTCTTATTTAGATCTCCTCACAGGTTTTCTATCTGAGTGGGAGGAGTTTGGGAGAGGGAGAGAAGCAGTTTAAAGGGTTACTTTGGACTTCAGCACCTCAAGGGTCCACTCTTCCTGCCTGTAATTCTATGTTTAGTTCATTTCCTCTCTTTAGAGGGAGAAAAAGTGACCTGAACTGTCGTACTTATGTTAGAGCTGTTTCGAATCAAAGGACGTTTTCTGTAAGGCCTGTTTTTCCCTCTAATTCTTCAAATTCCATAAGTGTCTTTGGCTCATCAAATTTAGCTGCACTTTATGGCTCTTGCTAGCAGAGGGAATGAGAAAGAGATAATGGTGTTTTGCAAATGGTAATAAAGAGAAAATTGCACATTCTGATGTTGATCTAGTTCTCAGAAAAAGGAATGGCTCCAAGTTTCCCCATTGCTTTTCAAAATGTCTCTGATTTCTGTATTTTTTTTCCCTTCTAGCTGTACATCGATTTTATTTTTGGGAAAATTGTATGTAGTTGTATTATTGTTAATATTTACAGACTTGCTGCCATGTTTTAAACTGGACACATGAAAGCCCTTGAGGATAAGGAATTTGTATTCCAAAGGTAGCAAAGTAAATACAGGCCCTACAGCTTGAATTGTGGTTCAGGAATTTTAGGAAATTACTTGTGTGCCTGAGTTCATGAATTATTTAATGTAGGGTTGCTTTCCTATTTTAATTTATCACTGGCGAAGTCTTTTAATAATCTCTTGATTTATGAAGAGTCACTTTCCAGAATTAGGTTTAAAATCTGTTTTCCAAAGAAAATTGCGTATGTCGCTTCTAAAAACTCCAATTCTTTCTCTGACTTGGCCTATTCTCTGTTATGAGAAGTCATTCTTTTATGACCGATGGAGTTTTTAAAAATTGAGCCATTTGAAGAATTAGCTCATTTCATGACCTACGTTCATGTGTGTGTGTGTGTGTGTGTGTGTGTGTGTGTGTACATGTATTATGTATGTCACCAGGGATTGAACCCAAGAGTGTCCTACCTCCAAGTCACACTCCCAGCCTTATTTGATTTATTTTGAAACAAATATCTAAGTGAAAATAAAGCTGAGGCTCTCACTAAATTGCTGATGCTGGCCTTGAACTTGTGATCCTCCTGTTTCAGCCTCCCAAGTACTGGGATTACAGGTGTGCACCACCATACCCAACTCTGTCTTCACTTTTGAAAAAGATAATAAAATTGGGCATTGGAAAATGTATGGCTCAGCTTCCAACAAGGTGACTTGCTCGTGTCTCCAAGCCTTTGTGCCGTATACCTCTTATGTCTTGCTGCCCTTTTACGAAAATTGTGCTCCTCTTGAGATTTTTTTTTTATCAGAATTGCCTATGAAACTTTTTATTAATATCAATTGCCTGGCCCCACAGCAAGGTTTGTTAAATCAGAATATGCAGGGTACTGATGGATTGAGCGAAGCCTCACAAGTGACCTGAATTCATATCGTGTCTCAGTCTGAGAAATCACTGTTTTACAAAGATGGAGCAGGGAGATGGATGGATGATAGTGTCACGGTATAGTCTGGTCAGCCTTAGAGTCCTCAACCTTAAGGATGTCTTCACTATCTGATAAATAGATAAACTATAGAGTCCCCTAAATCATAGGTTTCTCAGGATATCATACCTGTCTTATTAACAGTGCACAGGACAATTGTAGTTTATTTCAGTTACGTCTAGGATCTACAGATTTCCTAGGAATTTGGAATGACAGGCCTGGGAAAGAGAGCTAGTTTGGGGAAGAAAATTTGAGGCCTTTTAGCACCCAGTTCTTGTTTTAAAGATGTATTTTCCTTCTCCTTCCTGTGTCTCCCTTCTTCCTATTTGTTTCTTCTATTCCACATAAGCAGGGTTGAATGTGAAGCATAGCAAAGCTATTAGAAAGGAGCCTGGTGGAATCCCCAGTTTCGGGAGCCCTTGGATGTTGTGAACGATGCTGGCGTCCCTGCTGAGGACGTGTGAGATGCTCTAGGACAGTTGTACGTCCCATTGTCCCACGGGGTCTCCAGTTCCTCTTTGCTGAAGTGTTCTCAACCAGAGTTTATTTGATAATGGCTGGAGATATTTTTAACCGTTTTTAATTTCTGTACGCTTATTGGCATATTACAGTCTCATGTCATAATGTAGTTCCTAGTGATAGTAACATACACGCACATGTTGGAGACATGCTTGATTGTCGTAGCTAAGGTGTTGCTATCAGCATCTGCTGGATGGAGGACTGGGATGCTGCTAAGCGGCTCATAGTGCCTAACACATTCCCTAAATTAGTCATGATCCTCCACGGAATCCCAGCTCACAGAGTCAAGCTGAAAACCTCTTCTTCCTCAGCCTTTTTATTCTATGTCCATGTTCCCTTGGTGGGTTGCGACCCAGTCACATCGAGGAGGACAATCTCTTTTACTCCATCTACTTGTTCACATGTTTCTAATTCAAAACACACTTATGGACACTGAATAATGTTTAACCAAATATCTGGGCACCCAGTGGTCCAGTCACATTCACACATAAAATTACCCACCACAGCTCCCACCACAGGGAATGATCCGGTCCCAAATGTCAGTAATGCCAACAATGAGAAACTGTAACCTCGCCAAGGGCAGTGAAGCCGTCCAAATCAAAACATCCCGGGCCCCACATTGAGAAAGGTGAGGCAGGGCCAGGCAGATTAGTAGTGGAGGTGGCCCGCCTGGACCTTGAGGAAGCCAGATGTCATGAAGACAAGGTGTGAATACCCTGGCAGACAGCCCCGGGGCTGGAGCCATGGAGCTTAAATGTACACTGGAAACTTGGAAGGAGTGCATTCATTTATTGTTTCTCCTGAAATATACCATATATCTTACAGTTCTGGAGTATAAGGCAACCTTAATACTAACATTAGGACAGTGTATCACCTCTATTCTGTAAGATATCATGGTAGTTTTTGTTTGTTTTTTGTTTTTTGGTACACAGCATTGACTCCAGGGGCATTCTACCTCTCGGCTACACCCCCAGCCTTATCTAATTTTTGTTTTGTTTTGAGAAATAGGATCTTGCTAAGTTGTCAAGGCTGTCCTCAAACCTGTGATCAAGTACTAGGTTTATAAGCATGCACCACCACGTCCAGCTGATTATTCTTTTATTTATCAATTTAAATATTGTTACTATTTTTCCATACTTATATATTTGTGTTCTGGAAAGTTTAACAAAATTGTACACACACTCTGTTATTGTCTTGTTTGAGGCCCTTTTCATATTTTAGGTAATTCTAATAGTTGAGAAGGCATATGATTAAGAGGTTTGAGAGTATAATTCTTAGAAAATTAATGGAGCCAGATATAGCAGCACATGTCTGTAATCCCAGTATGTGTGTGACTAAGACAAGAGGATCATAGATTCAAGATGATAGGAGCATAGAAACAGCAATTTAGCAAGACCCTTGGTAACTTAGAAAGATCCTGAAAAAAACAAGTAGGGCTGGGGTATAGCTTGGAGGTAGAATAGCCCTGGCTTCAATCTTTGAGAGAGAGAGAGAGAGAAAGAGAAAGGAGGAGGAAGAGGAAGAAGAAGAAGATGGAGGAGGAGAAAGAAGACAGAGGAGGAGGAAGAAGATGAGGAAGAGGAGGAGGAGGGAGGGGAGGAAATATATGAATTATTAATTTGAAGGACAAGTTGCAGGTCCTTCAACTT
The DNA here is from genome assembly GCA_004027655.1 of Graphiurus murinus. Taxonomy (NCBI): domain Eukaryota; kingdom Metazoa; phylum Chordata; class Mammalia; order Rodentia; family Gliridae; genus Graphiurus; species Graphiurus murinus. The sequence goes on along the minus strand of PVLC010020122.1, from coordinate 16,212 downwards.
CATATGATTGCTGGAATTTTTTTTTAAGTCTTTAAATAGGACATTTGTGATATAACAGATTAGAATCTGGGAGAGGAAGAAAACATTTTTACACTTACCAATGTCACTGAATCAAAAGAAGTGTGTAGATCACACTTGGGTTCAGATATAACCTAGATAATTCTTTTGTCATGGCACCCATCTGTCAAAAAGGAAACTCTGGGCCTTACTTTAAATGACTCTTCAGACTGAGTTTGTCTAGCTGTATCTAAAATGGACCTGAAATGTCAATTTCATGTGTTATAGTGTCACGTTTCACGTTGCTCTGCTTAGGTTTATGTCAGCCTTACCCATACAAAGCAAGCTATTTAGGTGCTCTTCTCAATGAACTAAGCGGAGGAGTCAGTCACGGGCACTGGCTGGCTGAGTCAGACAAAGGCGATGTGAGCGGAGGTGGCGGGGCCGCTTCCCCAGCTCCTGCACTCTGCAGGTGTTAAGCCTTCCATGTCAGAAGGGCTGCTCTGTATTTTTCCATTTATCCTTCTATTGTAAGTGATAATTTGGGAGTAGGTGGGTTTGGAAAGATGGCTTATTCAAAATAAAGTTTGTTGCCTGCAGGTAATTCACTTGCGGTCTCAGTCAGCATTCTCACTGCTATGATTTAAGACAACTGGCCACACACCTTAGAGGAAAGAAGATGCATTTGCTCACAGTTTTGGGAGATCTTGGGGTTCAGTCCATGTGAAGCTGGCATCTGTGAAGCTCAGGGCATGGAGCTGGGAGCAGACAGGACAGAGTAAGGACTCTGCTCTTGTATCAGGGAGGCCAGAAGCAAGAGAGCCAGCAAGCAAGCAAGGGTATCAAAGACACAAGCACAGTCCCTAAGTCCACAGCCCACCTCCTAGGTTGCCACCAGTAAATCCTTTACAATAGATTTATCCACTGATGAGATGACAACCCTTTCGACTGAATTATATTCATCTTGAACATTAACATATGAGCTCTCCAGGGGACATTTTATTTCTAACTATAACACTTGTTTAAGTTACATTTGTGAGTTATTTTATGTAACGTTATCACTTTGAGAGGCTTTTGTACCTTGTTGAGGAAGAAGATTACCTTTGGGGAACCGTGCTCAAGTGGCAGAAAAAAATACTGCAGATGGTTTAAGAAGAGATGGGCTTTACTGAAAGATTTCGAATCTATCAGGGAGGTTGGAGACTAAGTTTTAGCTGATGGTAAGGTCAAAGGAGGTGAGAGCGTGCGTCCCTCACTACAATATGCCACAGGAGTGTGAGCAACACTCTACTGACCTCTGCATGAGACTGATGATTTCCCTTGCCCGTGTTGCTACCATGTAAACACCATCACTTATTATCTGCTTTTCTGAATCTCAATTTACATTCCTGAGCATAGAGCATCCCACTGACTAATCCTGTATCAGGCATTGATACACAGGCTGCAAAGGGCTGGGAAAGGAATGGCCTACTGAGTAACCTTCTGTAACTGGAGTCCCCTTGCCTGTCAGTGTGTCTCTCGATGGTGGGCGTGTCCCAACGGTGGACAAGGTCTCACATGAGGCGACTGCTGTGTCTCGTTTTATGTGGCAAGCCCGCTGTGCCATGGAGTGTCTAGATTACACGTTATTCCTGGGTGTGTCTGTGAGGGTGTTTCTGGATGAGATTAACATTTGAGTCAGGGAGTTAGATGGCTCTCCCTGCTGTGGGTGGGCACCAGCCAATCTGCTGAGGGCCTAAATAGAACGAAAAGGCAGGAGGAGGAAGAAGTCACCCATTTTGGTTCTGCCTGCCTGGCTGAGCTAGGACATGGTTCTTCTCCTGCGAGGGGACTGGAATTTATGCCAACAGTTTCCCTGGATTATAGACCATTGGAATCAGACTGGAATTACACCATCACCTCTTCTCCAGATTCCAGCAAGATGGCAGATCGCTGGAGGTGGCCACCATAATCATGTGAGCCTGTTCCTCATAATGAATATGCTATCTATCTGTCTATCTATCTATCTATCTTTCTTTCTTTCTTTCTTTCTTCCTATCATTTGCCTGGTTATCTATCTATTATCTATCTTTCTGCCTATCTGTTTATCTACCATCTATCATCATCATCATCATCATCATCATCTTCTCCTCCTCCTCCACCTTCTGTCTATCATCTGTCTATCTAATCTTTCCATCTATCCATCCATCCATCCATCCACCCATCTATCTATCCATCTATTAGAGATTTGTAAAAATCATCTCTCTTTCCTTTGGGTCTTATTTTTTTGGAGAACACTGACCAATGCAGCCACAAAGCACATTGTTATTTGTGTGGCTTCTATAGGGAGTGGAGAAGGATGAGTTTTCTGGAGAGGAGAAAGACATTTTTCTTGTCTATTTGAATAGTCCATCCTTTATCCTCTAGTAGATATAAGATGATGCGGCCCCCCAAGTTTGGGGCTTAATTAGCAAGCCAGTGGTGGTAACATTTATAAATATTCCCTTTAATGGAAGATTTTAGATCTTGGTTTCTGGTTGCCTGTGGTATCCCAGTAACATTTTATCAGCACCCCTAGGCCAAAAATTAAATTAAATTAAAGCAATAAAAAACAAAAAATAAAAATCACTATAGTTTATGCATTGATTAGTGTGGATGAATCAAATGAATAATTATTCATTGACTAACATAATTTGAAAAAATATATCATTTGAAAAATATACACAAATTAGAAGGAAAAAATTAGCTCCATTTTCTAAAAATCACACCTTAATAACCATGAAACAACAATAAATACCACACCTTAATAACCACTACCCACTTCTCCACCTGGTGGGCTGTGAATGGCTTTCCTACCACTGGCCTAGAACTAGACCAGACACTCTGTTCCCTGTCCACCCTGATTTTCATGTAGCACGTATTGTTGTTGTTGTTGTTTTAAATCATGGGTAATGGCTTTGAACCCAGCTTTGTAAAGATAAATCATAGTCAGAACGAGTGCAGAGCAAACGACTATCGAAATTGCAAACTACTTCAAGCTGCCTTTAAAATTAGCCATAGGTAAGGAACCGTAGACATGCGTTGTCAGTGGAATTCTAATGGCACACTGCTGGAAATTAGAGCTGACTTTTTTAAAATTGGTGCATTGTAATTGTACATGATAGTGATGTTCATCCTGATACATTCATAAACACATAACATTATTTAAGGGCAGCTTTGCAAGGCTGCTTAGCCGGGGAGGGAGCAAACACCAGAAAGAAGCTTTGCCAAGACCGCAGTGCACCCGTGTTCTCGCATAGCCTTTGCCTCTGTTCTGGGTTTCCTTGACTAATTCTGTCAGGCACATAAGATAGATGCACACATGTGATCGCTTCCTTCTAGTCCACAAAACTCATCTAAATATACCTCAGGTTTTAAAATCCTTATATAGTGACTAATGGAAAGCACAGGTCCTTGTATGATTAACAGGAAATGAGTATCTCTGCGGCCCGGCGGTCTTTGTCTGAATTGCTGAAGCATATTACCATCCACGGAGTGGCTTCTATGTAACAGAAATGGCTTCATGTTTTGAAAGCTGGGAAGCCCATGATGTCAGGCACCTGCAGATTCAAAATCTGGTGAGATTGGACCTCCTCCTCCTCCTCCTCCTCCTCCTCCTCCTCCTCCTCCTCTGTACTAGGGATTAAACCTAGGGGCATTCAACCACTGAGCTAAACCACTCCCGCCTAAGTTTATTTATTTCAAAGCAAGGTCTCAGTTGCTGGGAGCCTTGCTAAACTGCTGAGTATTTGGGTTGTTGAACCTATGATCCTCTTGTCTCAGCTTTCCAAGCACTTGGGTTATAGACATGGACCTCCATGCCAAGCATGCCAAAACTGTTATGTTCAATGATTTTTTTTTTTCTTATTTAGCCTTTGCAACAAGTTTTCACACTAGGTGAAAGTATTCCTACTTTAGAGGTGAAAAGTAAGAGACTCAGATTATCACTGGAAGACAGTAATTCTGAGTCCAGGTTATCAATGTCTAAATCGTTGCTCCTTTTGATTTTACCATTTTGCTAATAGCTAATATTTGTTAGGTGCATGCTGTGTACAAGGCAGTGAATCCTGTTCTTTATTTCCATTTCTCATTCATCCCAGCAACAAACACATGAGCTACTATTCTCTCTGACATGTGGCGGAGGAGGGGGAGTGTTCACTGGAGTGAGTGCCCAGGGTCTGCCTTGTAGACTCAATGATCTAACTGGCCTGCTACGAAATCTGAAGCCTGCACTCTCACATTGTGGTGAGCCACTAAAAGTAAAGGACCAGCCGGGCTCTGTGGTGCACCCCTCCAATCCCAGTACCTGGGAAGCTGAGCCAGGGGGATCGTAGGCTCGGGATTGAGCCCAGGTGCATTTTACCTCTGAGCTACACCTCCAGCTCTATTTTATTCTTAATTTGGACACAGGGTCTTTGTAGATTGCAGAGGGTCTTCCTAAGTTGCTGAGTCTGTCCTTGAGCCTACGAACCTCCTGTCTCAGCCCCCCAAGTACAGGGATTAGTGGGTATGCTACTGTGTATGGTTTCATTATTATTTTTAAACTTTGAATTGAGAATCTGAAAATAAAGGAGCATCCAGCATATAAATCCATGATTATGTTTACAAAATATTATATATACATACATATATAATTATAAATATATAATTATATAATTAATATACATACATATATAATTAATATACCTACATATATATATATATATATATATATATATATATATATATATATATATATCTTGGAGTTATTAGCCAGATCCCTTCTGTGGTGTAGTTGTCTCTTGTTGAGAGAAGCCTGAGCAGGATTCCTCAGGGAGATTTCTTAACGCTGGGCCCACCTCGCTGACACCAGCTTGCTTTCCCTTCTGTACGTAGGAGCATGTATTCCGGGGCAATTAGAGACCACTCTAAGGCATTCACCACCATGTGTTTTTTCCTTCCTTACCTGGGAAAGCCTACTGATGGAAATAGCTTCGGTGAGTGTCTCAGCAGGCAGAAAAGGTGTGCAGGGAGGTTGCCTCTGGGCTGTGGACTTCCATAGCACGTCTCCCCCCAGAGCTCTTTTCAACCTTGAGGTTTCTTCGCTCATTGAGAAAGAGTATCAGAAGGACAAAGTGTGTGACCTGCAGTCTGTGTCCTCTTGTCACTTAGATTACTTCTGGTGGCACTTTGTCTCCCCCTGGAAATAAATGGCAGCAGAGTTCACAGGTATCCTCCCGCAGCGATGGAATCCATTGAGGGAGCGTAAGGCACCTTCAGTCCTATTGCTGGTCTGGCAGCGACATCGGCCAGGCCACTTTGCATGTCTGCTCAGTCCCTGTGCTCCGGTTGATCCTTCAGAGCTGAGATTTGCTGTTCTAGAAACTTAGAGTCATGTAGAACCCAGGAGCAAGGCAAAGATGAGAAGGAGTCTTAACTGTTTTAGTTAACCGAGAGCGAGAAGGCAGGACCGAGAAAGAATCAGGACCATCAGGAATAGTGATAAAATATCCTCACACGCTTAGCTTTGTAATTCCTTTTCTCTACACTCTGTATAATTGTTAGAAAATAGACTGAAAGCAACAGTCGTCTTTTAGAATTAGTTAATCACTACACCTATGAAACATGAATTTCAATTTCTTTTTTTTTTTTTTTCCTGGCATTGAGGATTAAACTCAGGAGCATTCTACCTCTGAGCTAAACCCCCAGTTTTTATGTGTAAAATATATAAGTTGCTGAATCTGGCTGCAAACCTGTGATCCTCCCATCTCAGCCTCCCAAGTACTGGAATTACAGGCATGCACCACAATTCCCAGCTATAATTTTAGTCGTCTTTGTTTTCTGAAATCTTGACACTCTTTCTCAGCTCTTCACATATAGCTTCTCAATATCTTTCTTAGAAAACTTTGCAAACACTATTATCCTTCTCTCTTTTAGTATAAGAATATTTTGGGATGAGAAATCTTAAGTAATTTGACTAAGGTCAGAGCCTAGAATGGTAGACTGCAAACCAAACCTAGGGCAGTCTAATTAGCTCACTAGAATAAGCCTTACCTGTTTAAATGAAGTCTTGGCATTTGTTATTCAAATATTTAATGCACTTATTTTGGAACTGATAATCATTTTACATTACATAAATTTAAACTTCATCTTGGAAAATAAGTTTATTTTTTATTTATGATGTTTAATTTTTATACATATTTCAGGGGTATCTATCTAAGACCTTACTCTATATTAGTATTCATTATTGATTTTGTTTAGTTTGGGGGAATAATTTAGATGACTGTTCTATTAATTGAGTCATATATGCAAAACCTACAGTAATTGCTATTAGAATTTTGGATTAGAGTGAAATATATTTAATCCTAAAAACATGCTAAGTAATATATATCTACATTTTGTTTGATGTCGTTTAGTGCTATAGCTTTCTAACTTATCTTGATATTTCCTAAAGAAATATGATTAGCCAGGCATGGTGTTGCATGCCTCTAACCCAAATACTTGGGAGGCTGAGACAGGAGGATCACAGGTTTGCAGCAGATTCAGCAACTTAGCGAGGCCCTCTGCAACTTAGACTGTATTTAAAAAACAAACGTACCTGGGGTATACCTCAGAGGTAGAATACATCTGGGTTCAATCCCCAGTACATACATATACATATGTATGTCTGTATCATATATATTATGCATGTTACACACGCTTTATGTTCTGTTCCAGTAACTCAACACATGTTAAAACATATATGTGGAATTAACATTTCATAAAATATTAGTTACCTTTTTATGTGTGTGTGTGATATTGGGGGTGGAACCCAGGGGTGTTCTACTTGTGAGCTACACCTCCAGCCCTATTTCATTTTTTAATTTTGAAGCAGGGTTTCACTAAGTTGCAGACCACCCTGCTAAGTTGCTGAAGCTGGCCTTGAACCTGTGATCCTCCTGTCTCAGCCTCTCAAGTACTGGTGTGCACCACCACACTTGTCTTAGTTACCTTTATTATAGTCACTGTTCACTGATATTTTGTATTTTACCTCATTGAATAATACATTGTGGCCCAGAACCACAGTATTGATTAGTGAACTGCAGTGGCTGTAGCCTGCAGCTTCCTGTTTGCTCAAGTGTAACGTGGCAGAAGAAAAGGCAGGATGGCTATTCACACAGAGAAACTTGCTTCTTGTCCCTGCCGTGGTAAATATTAGTCCTGTGTCACCTTACCTGTAAAATAGTGATAGTCAGTGCTTCCCAGTGCTGTTGGGAGGTCAGTACCCAGAAGATAATCAGTAAATATCAGGTATTTTGTCGTTAGAGACCCGAGTGTGTAGTAGGGTAGAATGTGTATAATGATTTGAGCTTTCTAGCAGGCTCCTTGAATTGGTATTTTCACTCTATGTGGTCTTCATATCTTAGGCTAAAAAATGAAAACCAATAAAAGGTAATAAACACCACCAAAAAATCTTGTAGTAATTTTAATGCATCAGCCTTAAATACTTCTGAAAGCAGAATCGAATGTAGAGGTTCATTGATTTTTATGTGTCATAAATGGAGGTGACTGCTTTTATTTGTTAATCGTTTTTTATGCTACACATTTCTAACACATTTTAACCTTCCTGGCTCATTGTTTGTAGAGGTATGGGTGAGGTCTTTCTCCTGCGAGGCTTCAGTGGTGCTCTCCCCCACCTCAACCGCAGTCACTAGCTCCCTATTACCCTTCAGATTCATCACAGACAGCTGAGCGTGGGGAGAGCTGGCTCACATCTATACTCCCTTTACTTGGGAGGCTGAGACAGGAGGATTGAAGGTTCGAGGACAGGCCTCAACAAGTAGTGAGATTTTGCTCAACCTAGCAAGAACCTGTTTCAAAATAAAAATAAAATCAGACTGAGGGTGTAGCTCAAAGGTAGAATGCCCCAGGGTAAAAAAAAAAAAAAATGTGTGTGTGTGTGTGTGTGTGTGTGTGTGTGTGTGTGTGTGTGTTTATAGTAGCACAATTCACAATAGCCAAATAAATTATGGAACCAACCTAGGTGTCCATCAACAGATGAATGGATTGTTAAAATATGAGTATACACACAATGGAATTCTACTTAGCAATAAAGATAAACAAAATGATTATGTCATCTGCAGGAAAATGGAGGGACGCGAGAGAACATTATGTTACACGAGATTAGGCAGTCACGGGAAGTGAAGGGCTGTGTGTCTTCTCTATGTGCAGAAGCTGGGGAGAGACCTGGATACAAGGAGGACTTTAGACAATGGTGGAGGAACCCAGGGGCGCGAGGGAGGGGGCCAGGGGAGGGAGGAGTTGGGGGAGGGAGACTTAATGAAGGGAACTCATCCATGGACATGCGCATAGGTGAGAATACCAGTGCCAGTCTCAGTACCCTGTGAGGGGGAGGGGGGTGGGGAGCGAGCCCGAGAAACTCACCCAGTGCTGAGTGCGTGTATGTCCCCATCACTGTGACCCTCGTTATGATGTGAGACTACAATGCACCAATGAAAGTATTAAAAACGAAAACCAACAAATACGTCACAGGTTCCTTCCTCAGCCAGAATCCCGGCCTTGGTGATAGAGATCTGGCCCAGCTTTAGAGACTTTCCTTCTACTCTGCTCTCTGTACCTTACCCTTACCGCTCTCATCAGAGAGAATCGTCTGGGTTTCCCCAAATGATTGTCACCATTTCTGATGTCTGTGTCTTTTCTGTGTGGGAGTCTCTACCTCCGATACCTATCTCCTAGTCCATTATGAAATTTCAGTGCTTGGGAGGCTGAGAGAGGAGGAGTGCGGGTTTGAGGCCAGGCTTAGCAACTTAGCCAGATCCTCATTAATGACTCTGCTTTCAGATTCCTGCTGGTTTCATGGTAACTCTTCTGATGCCCCCTTCCTTCCTACATGCCTTGTATTGATACTGATTTATGTGAAGCTTGCAGCCAGGGCCTTCTTTCTTCCTGTCTTAAGGCATGGAGAGTTGATCTCAGTTGGAGATATTTTATGGTTCCAATCAGTTTGATTTTTGATGGAATTTCATGCCTGAAAATAATCAGACTTCCTTCCTTCCTTAATCCCATCCTCCTTGTCTCCCTCCCTTCTTTCCTTCCATGTGTATGGTACTGGACATTGAACCTTGAACCCAGGGGCATTCTACCTTTGAGCTACATCCTGAGCCCTAATATATTAATATGTGTGTGTGTGTGTGTGTGTGTGTGTGTGTGTGTGTGTGTGTATTATGTGTGTATATTTTTTAAACAGTTTCACTGAGTTGTTAAAGGCCTCTCTGAGTTTCTCAGGCAGGCCTCAAACCTGAAATCCTCCAGCCTCAGCCTCACAACCACTGGGATTACAAGCATGTATCACCATATCTAGGAATAGTACTAATTTTTAATTCAACAAATCTGGCCTTAAGCATGTTCTATTTGGGGGGCTGTGATAGTTAGATAAATGTATCCAGTTTGTATAAACCATATAAGATTACTCAGAAAAGTGTACTGAAATTAATTGTAATTTTATAACTTTTGGCTTTAAGCATACACTCTTTCTTGGTCTGTGACAGTAGGGTAAAATTATCTGGTGTGTATAAATCTTATGAGGCTTAATAAATGGACTTCCTAATTATCTACTGATGATGGAATTAAATGAGTCGGTGAATGTTAATGTATCTCTCCTTTTCTGTAACTAGATGCCTTGGGCCAGCTCCAATATGTGGCATTTATGTTATATTATGATGTGTTAATAACATGGACAGAGTCAAGCAAAAGTCAAGGACAAATGTAATTTTGTGTGAAATATACATTTAATACTTTTTAACACTTAGCTGAATTACCTTTGAATGTCACTTTATGTCCCCTTCCTCTCATGATGTGTGTGTATGCCTGGTGTGTGTGTATGTGTGTGTGTGTGTGTGTGTCTATGTGGTGTCTATTGAGTGAACCTATTAATCCTCTTGTGTATTCCTAAATACCAAAGTACTGTAGAATTTCTGTAATTGGATTGAGTCTCGTATATTTTTATTGATTCTGCTATAATCTGAGAGATTTGGGTTTGTGAGGAAGAGCCAGTGAGGCACATTTCCCGGTATGTAAAACTCTTGAGTGATCGATTAGATTGTTTTATCCCTTCAGATACATCCCGCCGGCCTCATGGTGGCCTTGAAGTTTAGTTAGTCCTGGAGTGTTGCAAAGAATGCGAATATTGTGGAACTCCCCTGGCAGGAGACGATGGTTTTGTTCTGAGGGGACTGATTACACTTTCACTGGGTAGATTTTGGGCAGAGTACAGGATCCACATGAGGGCTAGGTAAGAATCAACCTTTAGTCAGTAGAGGGATTTCTTAAGAAGATGTCACTGACCATAATTGTCATATTGAGATTAATGCTTCCTCCTTTATCCTCACTCACAGTTACTGCTGTACCCTAAAAGCATCTACAGTTTTTTTGTTTTTGTTTTTGCTAAGGATGGAAACAATCCTAGTTAGAAAATAGTGTTTCCATACCAGGCATGGTGCTGCACGCTTATAATCCCAGTACTTGAGAGGCTGAGACAGGAGGCTCAGGTTTGAAGCCAGCCTCAGCAACTCAGTGAGGCTCTCCACAACTTTGTGAGACCCTGTTTCCAAATAAAAGCTAAAGTAGGTCTACTGGTATGGCCCAGAGGTAGAAGGCCCCTGGGTTCCATCCCCAGTACCACCAAATGAATGAATGAATGAATGAATGAATGACAATAAAATAAGAAAATAGTGTTTCCTTCGGTCGTAGGAAATATTGCTTGAACTTTTGTAATTTGACTTGCTGTTTTAAATCAGTGCGCTCTATGGATACAACTGTAGTTCTCATGCATTTTCTGTTTCTCTAAAAGTTGACACAGTGACTTTCACCTATTTTCTAAAATTAGCGGACGGCTTAGTAAAAAGGCAAGGGCCTCACAGGTCGCATAGTGTACTTGTGTGTTTTTCACTTCCACGCATCGATAGCACAACCGGAGGCCTGACCCACACTAGTCAGATAACCCGAAAGGATTTCCCCAAGGTCATCAGGCCAACCTGTGAGTTTCAGTGCAAATCCACTAATGAATGGACCAAGCATAATCGGTCTCGCTCTTTCTCGGATTTTCTTCTTGTTAGAAAGGAGATGGACAGAGCCAGGCATGGTGGCGCACGCTTATAATCCCAGTACTTGGGAGGCTGAGACGGGAGGATCTGGGTTGGTAGCCAGCCTCAGCTACTTAGTGAGGCCCTCTGCAACTTAGCGAGTCCCTGTTTCAAAGTAAAGAATAAAAATTAGGGCTGGGGATGTAGCTCATGATGGTACAGGCCTGGAATCCCTGTACTTGGGAAGCTGAGACAGGAGGATCACAGATTCAAGGCCAGACTCAGCAACTTAGTGGAACCCTGTTTCCAGGTAAAAAAACAACAAAAAAAAAAGTTGGCCTGGGAGTGTAGCTCAGAGGTAGAATACCTCTGGGTTCTGTTTCCAATCTCTCTCTTTCTCTCTCTCTCTCTCTCTCTCTCTCTCTCTCTCTCTCTCTCTCTCACACACACACACACACACACACACACACACACACACAGTATTATATACTCTGGAGTAAAATTCTGGGTTCAAGCTGAGTATCTGCAGACATGTGACCTCAAACTATCTCTGCCTCTCTTGTCTACCTCCAATGAAGAGAGAGATTATGTACTACCTAGGGCACTGTTCAATACATCTAAAGCATTTGTAAAAAGTGTTTTTAGTCAGCATAGAACAATTTTAGCTAAATACTAACTTTTTATTATTCAGAATGTATTCTAAAACTAATTATTTTAACATTAAATTTATATCTTACCTAATATGTGAAAACAAAACTTGTACACATTACTGGGTAATGTGATTTTTCACCATGTTTAATGTTTTAAATCAGGTTAAATGCATCTATCTCCTAATATACTTAACATTTCCTTATGGTAAAACTTTAAAATTCTCTCTTCTAAATTGTAGAAATATATACTAAAATGTTATTAACTTGTGTCAAGAGCATACTTAATATTCTTAAAAAATTAGTATCTTTTCTTTGCCTTGCCTTGCCTGGGTATTTGAAACTGCAGGTATCTCTACCCAGGTGTAGCACATCATTGTTTTTGTTGTTGTTGTTTTGTTTCCTCTCTCTTGTAGGAGAAATCTATTTCCAAGGGCCCGTCTGGTTATTTGTCTCCAAAGCCTCCCCTGGCAATTATGTCGCAGCTACTTCACAGATATCTCCGCGGCCATTCATCATTTGAAACGCCACATAACTCGCCTGTTCATTGCATGCATGCTCTCTTCCTGAAGACATTAGTCAACCTAAAATGAGAGCTAGGAGCTTATTTTTCTTGAGTTTCTTCTTCAAGTAGTCCTCACACAAGCTTATCTTTAGAAGGACGGGCCCTTTCTTGTGGCTTTTAAGGATGATTGAACTTGGGAACATTCTGTTTAACCACAAAACTCATGTTCCCTCTGCTAATTTCTGGAAGCTTGCTCTCTCTTCAATGCAATTACCATTTTTCCCCCTCTATATTAAGTGAACAAGATTTGTTTAGCCTGCTCTTTGGGGCAGGGTCCTTATTTCTTCAGCAAATATTTTTGGAGTTCCTTCTGATCACTCAGTGCTGCTGTAGCTGAGTGGAGGGGACCGTGATGTGGAGGCACACAAAGTACTTGATCTCTGGGTGCGCTCGCCCTCAGAGGACAAGGCAGACAATAAGAAATGAACAAACACGAACGTTTGAAAGTGGGATGAAGAAAATGAAGTTGGAAAATGGGACAGACTAAAGAGACAAACAGAAGGGTGACCTCGATGAGGAACTAGAACAGGGCAGGAGATTTGAGTGTGAAAACAGGCAGCTAAGAGAAGAACTGGGCTGGGTGTGGTGGCACACACCTCCAAACCCAAAATTTGAGAGACTGAGCTGGGAGGGTTGCAGGTTCAAGAACAGCCTAAGCAACACAGTGAGACCCTCGGGCAAGTTAGTGAAACCCTGTTTCAAAATTAAATAAAAGTGCTGGGGGTGTAGCTTGGAGGTAGACTGTCTCTGAGTTTGATCCCTGGTACAGACAGAGAGAGAGAAAGAGAAAATGAGTGTGTGTGTGTGTGTGTGTGTGTGTGTGTGTGTGTGTGTGTGTGTGTGTGTGCCTCTGGTCAAAATGGTGTGTAGGCAGAAGGAACAAAATATTCCAGATTTCTGTGTGAGGCAGGAAGGAGCTCCTCAGTCTATGTAGGAAGGGAAATAAATGACTGAATGCAGTCCGCTAGCCCTCTATGGTGCAAGTCCTCTTCAAGATTCTTGGGATACACCAGTGAACATATAACACAGTTTCCCCCATAATTTATTTATGTATAATATTTGCTGGTCAGTATTATGGGGGATAAGAGCACCAGTCTGAGTGGGTTACAATATAAAAGAGCACGATCAGGGTATGTCTCATAGAGCAGGTGACATTTCATCAAAACATTGAGGGAGCCAGTTGTGGTGGCACACACCAGTCATCTCAGTATTTGGGAAGCTGAGACAGGAGAATCCCAGGTTCAAGGCCAGCCACCGCAGTGTAGCAATACCCTCAGAAACTTACCAAGATCCTGTATCCAAATACAAAATAAAATAGGGCTGGGGGCATAGCTCGGAGGTAAAATGCCCCTGGGTTCAATCCCCGGTACCACACACCCCCAAAAAATCTAGGGAGGTAGGCAGGGAGGTTTGCCATGTGGATATCCAGGAGAAGGAATTACCAGGAAAAAAGAAAAACTAGTGCAAAAGCCAGAAGGTAGCAGTTGGTTTGACTTGTTCAGAGAGTTTCATGGAATGAGGTGGGAGGGAAAGGTCTCAGAGGTGACAAGAGATAGTATCATGTGTGACCTCGTAAACTTGTATCAGGACTAAAACTTGACTCTGAATGAAGTGGAGTATCATCTCCTGGGTGAGTGTGAGTGGTACAGACTGCACAAGGGGTGTGGGCTAGAAGCACAATCACATGCTAGAAGAATAAATGTGTTAGCAGGAGACATTCTGTTAGATCTTTATTTTTTTCATGGTATTGGGCATGAAACCCAGAGACATTCCACCTCTAAGCCACACCCCCAGCCCTTTATTTTTGTTTTGAAACAGAACCTCTCTAGGTTGCTAGAAGTCCTGAGGCTGGCCTCCAACCTGTGATCCTCCTGTCTCAGGTGCTGGGATTATAGGGTTGCACCACCACACCTGCCTACTTTGTGGATCTTACAAGAGATGTAGAGGGGGTGGAACTTTGTCAGCTTCTGAGTGTATTTTGAAGGCTTTCAGAGCAGAAGGTGAGAGAAAGATGATTCCAGGCTGCCTCTTGGATAGGAAGGGTCAAGTGTGGTGCATACTCTAGGGCAGCATCACTGATCCCTGTAGCCATGCTCACAAGACTGCATTCCCTGTCCTGATGTAGGCATGGAGTCACGCATGGCTTTGGCCAGAGGGTGATCGGAGGCGAGACTGAAGTAGGTTGAGCTCAGTCTCTTGTGATCGGTCTTCATAAGAAGAGCTTCCTTTGAGGGCCAAGGTCCCTCAGCCTGTCCCCAAGTGCAAGCCGGTAAAGCAGACGTACAGGTCCAACTACGCACAGTCAGTCTTGCAGTTTGAAGTAGAGCTGCCCACCGAGCCTGCCTGAGGTCACAGCAGCCTACAGATCCACGAGAATGAATAGCTCCTGTTTCCCCCCACCGAGTTTTGGGGTGGTCTATTACGGAGCTACTTTGTGGCACTAACTTGTCAGTTGAGCATCTGGGCACTGCAGTGGGATATAAGAGTGGCTTGACTCTAAGTATCCACGGATATAATCATCTTGTGTGTGAGATCCATGAATGAGCCGGAAATATCAGAGGAAGTGAAACCATTAGGTGCTCTGCTCTTGCTGTTTATATGGGACTGTTCAGAGGTTGGGGGTGGGGGAGAGAAGTCCTGCTCATGGTAAGTCTGGAATTCAGAAGAAGGCTGAGCTGTGGATAGAACTTTAGGAGTTATTGGCATATGGACAGCATTTAGACCCTTAAGATGACATGAAATGACAGTGGGGGAGAAGGTAGTAGAGAACGTAGCCGAGGGCTCCATTTCTAGGCCCATTATTACGTCTGGGCCTAGATGGGCAACCAGCAGTAGATGGCCCTGAAAACCAAATGCCCAAAGACAACATGGAAGAGAAGGAGCTGGGACCTCTGTGGGAGACGGCCACTGAGCATGCCCGGTTGGAGGCCTTCGTTGACCCTGGTAAATGCAGTCTGAGTGTTGGAGACAAAGTCTGATGAGAGTTTAAATGCGAATGCAACCGCAGTGTTGGAGGCTGGGAGCAAAACGACTTAGGGGGGAGTTTTGTGGAAGAAGACAAATGGGAGAAAACAGTGGTGCTTAACACAAAGGCAGCACTCAGCCCTGGTCAAGGGGTAGACTCTATTTCGAGTGAGGTGGAGTTAATTGGAGTGTTTGAACAGTGATCCGTTTGTCTTTTAGATACTGTTCCAGCTGCTGTAGAGAGAAAGGGCTGGAGCAAACTTGGGCAGAACTGTCACAGGCTATTTCTGTCTCCTAGGTGAGAGATGGTATTGGCATCCACCAGAGCTGGAGCGCCAGAAATGTGGAAAGTCAGGCATGAATTTTACAGAGGCAATGGAAAGGGAGTCACGTGGGATCTCCACTGAGAGAACTTAACAAAAGTTTTTGTCAGCAAATGCAAGTCACAAATGTGTATGAAAGTCACCTTTATAACTCCTCTCTAGCTGGACCTTATGCAAATCATGCCTGTATGAAACTGATATTGAAGTCATTCCCTCCCTCCCTCCCTTCTTTCCTTCCTCCCTCCCTTCCTTCCTTCCTTCCTTCCTTCCTTCCTTCCTTCCTTCCTTCCTTCTTTTAGTACTGGGGATTGAACTTAGGGGCATTTTACCTCTAAGCTATACCCCCGGCCCTTTTTTGTTTTGAAACAGGATCTTGCTAGGTTATTCTGAGTCTCACTAAGTTGCTGTGGCTAGTCTCGAACCTGCCATCCTCGTGTCTCAGCCTCCCAAATATTGGGGTCGCAGGTATGTACCACCACATCTGGCATTTCTTCCATTTTTTGAAATGATAATTTCTGTTGTCTGTGGAAAAATGTAGATATCTTTTCTCTTCCCTCTCCTCTCCTCCTCCTCCTCCTCCTTCTTCCTCTCTCTCTCTCTCTCTCTCTCTCTCTCTCTCTCTCTCTCTCTCTCTCTCT
>PVLC010020121.1:0-29685 GCA_004027655.1 Graphiurus murinus | reverse complement strand
GCCCTGACAGAATATGTCCTAATTTATTTTCTTCACTTATTGAAGGAGGTACTCTTTTAAGGAGGAATTAAAACTATGAAGTTGATAAAGGAAAAACAAAAACAAATGATTGGACAGCGTGGATTGAACACCATGAACAAATGCCTGACATTGTGTGTGTGTGTGTGTGTGTGTGTGTGTGTGTGTGTGTGAGAGAGAGAGAGAGAGAGAGAGAGAGACAGAGAGAGACAGAGACAGAGAGACAGAGAGACAGAGAAACAGAGACTGAGGACTGAATCCAGGGTGTAGGCTTTTTGTTGTTGTTGGTTTAAAAAAAAAAAAAAAAAAACAGAGTTCCACTAAGTTGCTGGGGATTCTTCCTAAGTTGTTGAGGCTTGCCTCAAACCTGCAGTCCTCTTGTCTCAACCTCCCAAATATACTATCATGCCCAGCTCTAACAGTTTTTAAATCTCTTAATAATTATTTTGTAAAGTTTAAGGAATGTTTTACCAAGATTATTAAGGAAATACAAACTGGTAAAGAATTTCTATCATTTATATATGTAAGAATATCTAATGTCTGTAAATTTGGTATTTTGAAGTTAATAAATATTAATTACACATTAATGAGATTCTCTGTGATATTTCCACACACACATACAGCATACACTCATCACATCCATTCACCCTTCTTTCACCCTCATTCTTAAACTTTTAAATTTTATAATGTTGTTAATAAAAGTGATATAATTGCAACTTTACTTTGTAGTTGTTTTCATATAAATAACATAGATAATATTTTTCTATGTTTAAAGATCATTTTCATTCCTTATATAGTAAAATCTAATCATTTTATAGAGGTTTATGTTTTTATGGAATTCTATTAAAAGTCTTTATACATTTTGGAGCTTTATATATTATGGATTTTATCTCTGATACAAATTATATGTATGTTTCCTAATTTTCTTTTATATTTTACTGATCTTACAAGATGTGAGGATATTTGTGTGTTTGTGTGATATTTTTGCAGTTTCAAAAATTTGAATGACTTTCTTACTTCAACTAGGACATACTACATTTAAAAGTACTCAACATTTTTTTCCTTTATTTTTACTCTGAATCCTTGATAAATTTAGACCTTATGCTTTTAAATGGTGTAAGTTTCTAAATATATGGTTTTACAGATGGGTACAGAATGATTCTATTGCTATTTATTGAAATCTTCATTTTTCCAGGTTGGAACTGAGATACTATTTTGTTTTAATTTTTTTAAAATTTTACTTACTGTTCACTTTGATATTTCTAGTTGTATGTCAAGTTTTTGAAAATTTATATTTACATAGCTGATTAGACAAATTTGACCATATCTATCTTTAATTTCATGCTTTTTTTTTACTGTTCTTACATGGTCTTTTCCAAGTTATGTTTAATTTCTTCATTCCCGTCATTGCCATAAAAAGTTCCTATTTATATTAGTTATCCCTAAATATGTAATGATAATTTAATTGTTTAAATTTCTCTCTTCAATTGTAACTGGTTTCTGTTATAGTAAATAAGCAGATGATTGATGATTCCATTTCTTTTTTCTTTATCTATTTAATTATCTTTAAATTAGTATTAATTTCAATTAATCATTATTATTTAATTGTAATTAATACTAATTATTTCTAATAGCAATTTTAATGTTATCGTTTTATTTTTAAAAATTATATGACATACATCAGTTATTTATCATGAGAATTGCATATTTAAAACTATTTGAAATGATTCATCTTACAATGTTAATAATATCTCTCTTGCTATATTTTTCTAGATATGTATCTACTAAGATAATATATATATATATATATAATCCACTAAGAGGCAAGATATTTATAATCTACTTAAACATTTAATGTATTAAATATATATTTAATCTATCAATTATATATATATAAGTATATTTAGCATCTTAGTATATTTTCTCTACAAAGTATATCAGATTATCTGGTACAGTTAGCAAAACAGTTTGGAACTAATCTCTGGTACCTGTAATTTCATTTCTTTTGAAAGTCACCATTCCTTCCTAATTTGTGTTTTCTTACTGGATGGTTCCATTGCAAACCAACTCAACCACACCCTTCTGGAAATGAGTCAGCTAGTCATAGGTTAAAGAAAGAGTTATCTTTCTACCTGCGTGCCACCTAGCTGTTTTTAATTATACTTTTATTGGTGCATTCTAATCTGACATGATACTCAAGTTCAGAGTGATAGGAGACATATATCCACACAGCACTTGGTAAGCTTCCCCCTGGCTCCCACTCAAACCTTCCCCTTTCTCATATGTGATATTAAGATTCACATTGGCCATTTTGTATATGTAGCATCCATTGGTATGTTCCCATCATTATTTCTTCACCATTTACCCCTTCTCCATCATTCCACAAGTGTTTCTCCTCTTTTATCTGGAATCTTTCTTGGATCTCACTTTCTCTCTAGCTTCCACATAGGAGAGAAAATGTATGGCCCTTTACTTTCTGTGACTTGCTAATCCCACTTAGCACAGTGGTATCTAGATGCACCCATTGTCCTGCAAATGACATAGTTTTGCTCTTCTGTATTGCTGAGTGGAATTCCATATGTGTATATCCCATAATTTTATAATCCATTCATCTGTTGTTCATTTGACTATTGTGACTTGTGCTATTATAAATAAGTAAATGCATGTATCCCTATAATATTCTCATTTGAATCCATTTGGAAAGACACTCCGGTGTGGTATACCTGGGTCATAGGGCAGTTCCATTGTAGGTTTTCTGAGAGACCTCCATAGCAGCTCCAGTAATTTGCAATCCCATCAATGTATGTAAGAATCCTTTTTCCCCACATCCTTGCCAGCATACTCCCAGTATCTTCTCATTTTATTAGTATGGTCACATTTTTCTTGCTTTTGAGGTAGCATTGCTAGTGTATACTTTTGCAAACTGTATAATGCTATGATTTTTCTGTTTTGTTTCATATCTCTAGTGATGGCACATGTGCAGTCAATTGGCTCAATTCGTATACTTTTAGAGGAACTGTAAATTTATACAGACTGCTTTTTTTAAATCAGTTCACCAATAAGTACCTGCAGTCATAAATACATTCATATTATTTGAAAGAGTAATACCATTTCTGGGAAGTGATCCCAAAGTAATAAACCAATGTGAGTGAAAAGACTTAGAAGTGGAGATATTCATTTGCCCATTACACATAGAGTGAGAAGTCAGAAACAATATAAAAATGTCACTGACAGTCACAAAACTTGCATCACGTTTGTATATTACCTAAATTGTATCGTATTTACAAACAAGAACTGAGGACCCTCTGGGGAGATGATGTGACCTAGAAAGAGCAACTAGACAAAATGTCCCCATGCCAGGAAGTGCCCTAGCATTAGATGGAAAATATACAGTTTTTTATGACAAGAAGGTGCTTGTTCTGTAGATGTGTATCTCAGCTGTTGTGTTTAAAGTAACAGCAATAAAAGATGCTCACTATGATCTCTTTTAGACTTTGTAGCACAGGCAGTTTTGTTTAGATATCTTTTTAACAAAATAAAGTTATGTGTCATATAACTATTTCAGTCAATGACAAGCTATATAGACGATGGTGTCCACATAAGAATGTAATGGAGCTGAAAATTCCCGTCAACTAGGGACAATGTAGTGATCACAATAATCAATGTCATATCGTGATTCATTACTCACCTGTTTGTGGTAATGCTGGTATAAACAAACCTATTACAGTGCTAATCTTACAAAGATATGTCGCATGATTGTATGTGATGCATAGTTTTTGATAATGATAATGACTATGTTAGTTGCTTATGATTTATTATACTATAACTTGTATTATTATTTTATTTTGCATGGTTCTAGAGACTGAACCCAGGGGCACTCTATCACTGAGTTACATTCCTAGCCCTCTTAATTTGTTTAAGCAGGATCTTGTTATGTTACCCGCAATGCTCCTGTCTCAACTTCCCAAATCCTGGAATTACAGGCATGTGCTACCATATCTGACTTACATCATTATTTTGCTCCTTCCATATATATGCATTATATATGAATGAAGCAATATGCTGTATTCTGCTGGCAGCAGCCACATACATCTCATGCTTGCCATATCTTTTGCTTGTATCTTAAGGCCACATTGGCTATATCTAGGTTTATGTTAAGTACATTCCAATGTTCACACCACAAAGAGCACTCCCCAAGTTTCTTAGAATGCAGCCTGCTGTTCAGCAACACATGACTGTATAAAGAAAGAACTGTTTTCATTGTGCTAAACTTTACTAAGCAAGTGAGTCATCTTTGAGCTTTCAATGTCACATTTAAAGATGAAAGAAAATGGACATCAGAGGAAGGGCTATTACCAGGAAGTTCTGGTCAGCAGTCTTGCTGCTAAAATCCAAAAGATTGGCCATAGAACTTAGAGGAAAGAAGGAAAGAAGCTTGATTTTCTTATGGTTTCAGTTTCAGTTCATGTGAGGCCAGGATCTCAGGTCCCATGTGGGCATGGTGGCAAGAAGCAGAGAGAAGAGAGAAGAGAGGGGAAGAGAGAAGAGAGGAGGAGGAGAGAGAAGAGAGAGAGAGAGAGAATATGAATGGACTATGCCCACAGCAAGGAGGCTGGAAGAAAAAGAGTGCAAGCAGGGAAGAGAAGCCATTTATATAATCCCCAAGGCTGCATTCCCCAAGACCTATTCTCCAGCCAACCCTACTGTTGTCCTGGATCACCAAGGTAAATCTATTGATAAATCTATTACAATGGATGTATCCACTGCTGGAATTACAACCCTCATGATTCAATTACATCAGCTCCAAACATTAATAAATGAGCCTTTTAGGGGATATTTTATATCTAATTATAACACAGGACATTCACAGTTCAATAGGGCCTGATAGAGAGAGACTGCCTTTAAGATATACCCTGGAACACTAATTTTATTTATAGGGAATTGTGGGACTGAGTTAAAAAAAATACTATCCAGCACTGGTGAAATATAAATACTGTAATAAAAATTACAAATTGGAGAAACGTACATTATAAAGATTCACTAACTTGCCCAAGATCAGAGAAGTAGTAAAAGGCAAAATAATATTTGAATCCATGTTCAACAGAGATTATCAATCCATGTTTGGTGTACTAGTCCCTGAGGCGCTACTCCACACAAGACAAAATACAGAGTTTTATATCTGCAGAGAAAGTTATAGATTTTTATTTACACATCACCATCACACCGAAGGTTCTCCAAAGAAGCCAGGCCAATTCTTTTGCTTCCTGAAACCCAGGAGTACCTTTGATGTGAGGGTAAAGGAATCTAATAGGTCTTGTGAGCTTTCATTTTAATATTTATATCCTATTAAAGAGTAGAGAGAAAAGTGTTTTAGGGGTAAGACATTTCTCTTTTCTTCCTGAATTTCTTACTACTAATAGATGTTCAAAATGCATGTGTTAATGGTTAAGTCTATGTGTCATTAAATTTCAATTATTTGTCTCTATGGATGGCAAACATTGTATCTTATGCTATAATTAGGTTGGTTTTATATATTTAAGAATTAAGTTTTCATTTGATATCATTAGAAAATTGTATGTAATTTTATGTTGTGATTTTCTTGGCCTTATGTCTACAAGACTAAGCAATTTCATTACAAAATGGTGCTTAAATTTGTTTTGTCTTAATTATATGAACATCTTTGTGTAGTCATATGAATTTCTCTCTTTCTATGCAAATTTCAATCAAATCATTTTCAAACAATATTTAATTCACCAATATGTTTAGAAAAATATGTGCTGTATGTGCAAGCTAGGAGAGACAGAGACAGGCAAGCAGTAATTACAGCCATTCATATTAGGTAAAAATACTTTTACTATATTCAAATCATGTACAAATCATGTTAAATGTATTGAGATCCAAGTATAAAACTTAGGAAAAAATAAGGTTTACAATTCAAAATTATTATTTATGTTGTTATGACATAAAAACTTTCAAAATCAAAGCTACTAAGACATTTGCATCTTATTTTTATTTAAAAAACCACTCACCTCAATATAGTATCCAAATAATAATGGTCTTTACACTTACTATTTATTCTCTGAATTGTAACACATGTTGCAATTTTCATCTATTCTTTTCTAGTAGGATTGTGTTGTCTGCTTAAATGCACTTTAAACTCATAAGTCTTTAGTAAGTCTTATGCTGTATACTTTAAATTTATCAGTTATTCTGCACACACGTAGAGTAGGTGTTAAATGAATACTTATTCGTTGTGAAAGTGAAGTATATAATTAATCACAAACTGGCTTTGCCAGCCATGTTGAACACTTAGTATTATATTCTATGTAATACTATCTTATCCTCAAGTTGGTTATAACTTCTACCTGTGTTGAATGTATATTCTTATTATCATGACTGTTTATAACACCATTACAGTAAAACATATTATTTGGATATGCTAGGGAAATGTAAGATGGGCTTATGTTACCTCGAATTCATCATTGTTTAATGAAAGGTTATAACTAGGTAGCTCATCTATTATTATATATTATCTAGTACTCTGAACATTTCATCAGTAAAATATATTATTTGCATAATAATGAGGATTCATGCTCTGGAATGGGCATTAAACCATTTTTTTCACATTTGCTTTCTTTTTCTAAAGACTTCCATCTCAGACTCCCTCCATAAATACCTATTTCATGGTGATTCATAGGGAATGTTGATGCATTTAAATTCCTCTCAATAACACTATAACATCTCAATTTTAAGTAATAGATGATTTTATCTTTTAAATCATCAACTTGGAATCATCTTTAAAATATGTATTGCTGACAAAAATTTTCCAGGCCTCTGAAAACAAGGAAATGCAAAAGCATTCTGGAAAACCATTTTTAAATAATGTTGCTATTCATAATTAAATCAGTATTCCACAGGGAAATTTTTATAAATATATCATAAAAGAGGTGTCCTATTGTTTTTTGTATTCAGATCAAATTTTCCAAACACAATTTGCTTAATATTGTATTCCTCTTCCACTGATCAGTAACACTACTTAAAAAAAAAAATAATCAGTGCAAGAGACATAAGAATTAGCATGAATTCTCTACAGGTTTCTCCTATTTTTCCATCATCTAATGAGAGGTGCTGATAGTCTTTTAATGGCTATCTCTTCTAGAATGCGTATAGCAAATAGCCTTTGGAGAGAATAGGGCAATGTTTGGAGTGCTGGTGGTGGCTCTGGTTGGTACTTAGAGTACTGATGACAATTTATTCCTCCTCCAGGGCAAAGGTTGGACATTTTAGCTAGTAACATCCAGTATGGATGCTTCTGCACCACCAAATAAGGATAACGGACAAAGGGAACAGATATGAGCATGAAGCTCAGCTGCCTTCTCTGCCATGAATAATGAAGTATTTTAACTTTGACCCCAGGAGACTCACGCCTTTTGATAGTGTTCTTGTTGTAGCAGGCTCACCTGGTTCTTGACACTAAGGACATACCAAAAGCAAATGGGTATTAGGGTTTTTTTTTTGTTGTTTTTTTTTTTTTGCGGTGCTAGGGATTGAACTCAGGGGCATTCTCCCTCCGAGCTACACCCCTAGCCCTATTTTTTATTCTTTATTTTGAAACCGAGTCTCTCTAAGTTGCGGAGTTCCTCACTAGGTAGCTGAGGCTGGCCTCGAACCCGGATCCTCTGATCTCAGCCTCCCGAATGCTGGGATTACAAGCGTGCGCCGCCACACCCGGCTGCAAATGGGTATTAGGAAAGAATAAAGTTCTGGTACCTTTTCAAAGCTAAAATCAAACTAACACCAAAAAAAAAAAAAAAAAAAGTCACAAAAAGAAGTCAAGAAATCAGTGGAATCTCATACATCTTGAAACAAAATTGTCATTGGTAATCAGGTAGAACATCTTAATCTCTGATTGGATATACCATTAAAATTACACACTATTACAAATCACAAAATGATTTGATGGGACTATCAGTGCTTACTTTCTTCTTCTTGACATTTCAAAATAGTTGCTTGATTACTTAAAACATGCTCATTCCAATATTAAATCATTTCTTCAAATTTACTAACAGAAATAAATTATATATGTGCTTAGCATTGGCTGTTCTGCTTTATTTCATGATTTTCTTCTCAGAATATACACCATTTTAAATTTATACATTAACAAGCTGGTCTTTAAACAAAATATAACGCAGAATACCAAGCCAATAGTTTGTAGAAGGGTCTATGATAAGAATATGTTGTATTTAAAGGTACAAGTTGGTAGGAAGTGTAGGCATGATAAAATTCAGGAATTAAAATAAATTTTAAAGTGAAAATACTTCTAAATATCAATGAAAATGAACATCAAGATAAAGTAATAGTTGTTGTCTTGTGAAAGGACCAACTTCCTTCTTTGTGAACATGTTTTATATGTGTGTCTGTACATATACAGATACATACACATATACATATCATATAATATTAATTCACAAAATAATGTATTCATATGACATATATGCAATGTAGGTTTAAGATTAGGAAATAAGGCCTTATCTAGTCATTTGAATGATATAAGTCTATTGTAAAGTATTTTACTTTTGTTACTACAATTAATTGTCATAATTACTCATGTGGAAAGTATTATAATCCTTACTTTATAAAGAAGGAAACTAAGGAATAAATACTTTAAATTACTTGTTCAAATCTAGAAAATTGACACAGAATTCAAATCCAAGTTTGATTCTACAGTTTATACTTTTTTTTTTGCAGCTATAGTAACAATGATATCTATAAGGTTTTATATAAAAAAATCCTGGAATATTTTATATGTGAAAGGTTATTTTACGAAGTGGTTTTTCATGAGTCTATTCAACAGTAATGTAGAGATGTCTGTTAACCAATTTTAACAGAATAAAATGATAACAAAGAAGAAGTTTATCAAAAGTATTAATAATTTTAAATGCTACAAAACTTGATTCTTAGGAAATTGTTTTCATCTATGTGCTGTATTTATCACTTTGCAAAGAAAGAGCATTTCTATGAACATCAGAAAATGCTAATTTAATTTGGGTATACTACAAGGATATTAATGAGTTTGTAGATTGAAATAAATTTATGTCTGGAAGGGTCATTAAAAGTAATTTGTTATTTTTTTCCTCCTAATGAATTGTTGTAATAGCAATAATTATATATCCTACAGTGCTATGATAAAAGACATTAATTTTTCTATAAAATAATTTAAGAGAAGCAATAGATCAAAATGTTAATTTTGATGTAAAATGTGTTTTGTAATATGTTGATGCTCATATGCATGAAAATACAAAAGCTCATCTGGCATTTTGCAAAGCAAAGAGTAAAAAATATTGGAACAGAATATATTTTCTACCTAATGGCTTAGTCTTCCAAATCCCTTATAAAATCATCAAGAAACACAAAAATAAGTAAAAAAAAAATCTACCAGCAAAATAACCTAAATTCCATTCACAAATTCAATATTTAAAAAATTATACCCGGATATTCTTTATTTTGAAACCGAGTCTCACTAAGTTGCGGAGTGCCTCACTAGGTAGCTGAGGCTGGCCTCGAACCCAGATCCTCCGGTCTCAGCCTCCCAAAAGCTGGGATTACAAGCATGCGCCACCACGCCCGGCTATATACCCGGATATAAAACAGATAAAATCAGCTTGAACAATTGACCAATCAAAAATGTCTGAGGCAGAATTGAGCACTACAGATTCTAAAAAATGACTATAGCCTTGGCCATTTGTGTCACACCAGATAAGAAGACTACATTTTCACCATTATTAAAGAAAAATCTCAGTCTTATAAAAAAGAAAAAAAAAGAGGAAGAAGAAGAGGAAAGAAAAGGAGAAAGGAGAAAAGAGAGAGGAGGAGGTGGAGCAAGTGGACGAGCAGGAGGAGGAGGAGAAAAAAATGATCTGTGAATTCAGGATGTAAATTTCATTAAAATACTTCACTCTTACAAGTATATGCTTACATGAGGGTGCAGGGCACAATGAGAAAATTTTCATAGGTTTATGGTAATGTGGTCAACTGAGTTGTATGGCTTTTTTCTGGCTAATTTCAAGAGCTCTGTCATTTGGGAAGAGGTTACTTTAAAGCAGAGGAAATCAGTATGTAGCACCTGCTCCCATGTGAAGGCAAGACAATGTTTGAGATGGCCAAGAGGACAGGTCTTTGATGACCTCATTAGGTTAAATGTAGTGCTTTCTAAATTTGGTGGTTATGTCTCTAAATGTCTTAAATGCAGTGATTAATATACCTATGATGTAATGTAGATTGATGGTTTTCTGTATTCGACTTTAGAACATGTATTTGACATGTGACATGCATTTAACATGTGAGGGCATGTCAATGGCCTCTTCTACTTCATTCTCTCGAAAATGTCCTGAATACTGAATATAGTATTGCCTACATGGGCAATACTGTTTTTTGTCTATATTTATTACCTCATCTGAATTTTTAAACTAATATGAAGCTTAAATATGTACCTTAATAACTTTAAAATTTTTATTCTCAAGATAATATGCAGTATCAAGATGCGCCCTTTTGCTTTTCTTTCCCTTTTCCCCCCGAATATTTACTAAATACCCACCATGTGATAAGAGCAAAAATCAAATGAGTAAATACTGTTTTACTGCTTTTGTTTTACATTGTAATATTAAGTAAAATAAGCACTTAAAGCTTAAGCTAACAATGAACAGGATTCCAAGTTTCCTGAATAAATTTCTGATTTATTCAGAATTCTCAGATCAATTTTTGCCATTCAACATTTGAGATGGACATTTTTGTGGTTGTTTTTGTTCATCTCAATTTCCCAATTATGGGGTGTGTCCCTTTTCTTTCTGCAATCTGATACCTACAGCTGTAATAGAAGTCTGGGGTTCTATATCTGATTTTTACTGTGGGTGTTTTCCCAAAATGATGTCTTGTTCTTAGAGAAAAGTGTGACCCATGTTGATACTTTTATATTGGCACAACTCCTTTTGTAGGGACATGTTTACTATTGAATTGGCTGAGCTCTCCAAATTTTATCAGCATCATTGATTCTTAGTGTTCTACTATGAGGCAAATGAATAGTTAGACGTAATGACCAACCAATATCCTTTAGCTTGATTCTGTTCATGTCACAGTTCAGCAGATTTCATCAAATTATATAAACTTGCTTTCGTTTGTCCATAAAGCAAGGAAACAACATTAAATGTCTTTGCGGGACAGATTTTGGCTTGCTACAGTTATGCACTTCTTTTCCATTTATTCCTTTCGGTTAGAGTATACTATCTGAATACCCTATGAACAGTATCAATGTATGAAAACAAGGGACTTATTGGAACTGGAAATATTGACACAGGAGGAGCCAAGAACAGAAAGGCATTGGGGAATACTTTTAACTGGTGCAAAAAGCAAGATAAAGTAGAGACACAAATGCTGTGAAAGCCTGTGTGGAGAAAAGACAATAACAACTCTAGAATGAATGGATAGCACTATTGGATATCAATACCTTTCCTACTCTTTTTTTTTTTTTTACTTTTTTTTTTAATAAGATTTACTCATCATAATCTCCATAAAGACCTCCATTCTCTGAACCCATAGAAACCACTTTAGAGATAGCCAGGAGACCTGATTTTGGTTATGTTGTTCTTAGAACATTTTATTAGAGCCTTGAGTAAAATAGTTTTGTTTGGCTACTCAAAAGCCAACGGAATATTGGAATAGCTGGAATAGTATGCGGATAGGAGATCAAGAACTGGGACCTCTATTTTTGCTCCTCAGATGAGCTATTCTAATGGTGAAGCTAACCATTGGGAAGAAAAGTGCCAAAAGCATCACCACAGAATTCAGAAATATAATGAAAGCTTTTAGTATGTTGTGAATGCTCAAATTACCTTCTACAGAATCTAGTGCTTATCTAGGCTTTTCAGATACATGAGTCAACAAATTATTTTTTATGTACATGAACATTCACACACACACACACACACATACATGCACTCACACACATATGCACATGTATACATACATCCCATACCTATGAACACAAATATATGATTATATGTGACTTTATATACAAATGAGAATACTAATATCAGTTTTGCATATATATATTTGAAATAGCTTAGAATCAGAAAACTTAAGAAGATATTTTCACTGGGCATTTAATATGATCAGATAGTGTTCAAAATCATTTCATATATATGTATATATAATCTTCATAACAATGGAATGAGACTGATAATTTGATTATCATGATATTAGAATGGAAAAATAAATATCAGAAAAAAATGAATAAAGATTAGAAAAGCAGCAGAAAAATTAAATTAATGAGTTATTTTTTCAAAAGATAAAGAAAATTGACAAAACTTTACCTAGACTGTTAAAAAGGAAGAAGACTGGAACAAATAAAATCAGAGATAAATAAAAGAGACATGACAACTGATGCTACAAAAAACCAAAAATTTATAAGTAAACATTTTAAGCAAATATGCATCAACAAATTGTATAACTAGAGCAAACAAATACCTTCCTAGACATATACAATCTACTAAGGATGAATAATAAGTAATAGACTATCTGAACAGACCAATATTGCTAAGCAAATTGAATAAGTAACACAAACATCTCTATAAAATAAAACCTAGGAATTAATGCCTCATTGCTGAATTCTATCAAACATTTAGAGAAAAAAAATACAGTATTTCTCAAAGTCTTTCAAATAATTTTAAGATTGACATTTATCTCATAACACAGTATCACAATGATACTGTAAGAAAATAAAACTACAGGCTAATACATCTGATGAAAATAGATGCAAAAGTGCTTTAGAAAATAGTAAAAAGCCAAATAAACAGTACATCAAAAGGATAATTCACTCTGATAAAGTGGGATTCATTACAGGTACAAAAAGATGTTTCAGTGTGTACAAATTAATATGACAATTTACATTAACAGAAGAAAGGATAAAATCCATATGATCATATCAGTAGATGCAGAAAAAGCATTCACAAAATTTGACATTGTTTTATGATAAAAAAAATCAACAAATTAGGTATAGAAGGAATGGACAGCACACTAATGACCAAATACAGCAAATCCACAGTTTATATCATACCCAACCATGTTGAGTTGAAAGTTCTTCCTTTAGGGTTAAAGCTAAGATAAAGATGACCACTGTCATTGTTTCTTTTTAATAAGGTACTGAAAGCTCTAGCCAGAGCAATTAGGAAAGGAAAATAAAATAAACAAACGATCAAATTGAGAAGGAAGTGTGAAATTGTCCCAGTCTGTGGATGTCATGATCTTTCACAGAAAATTCTAAAGCCTTTGCCAAAAAAACTATTAAAACTAATAAATTTGGTAAAAGTGCAAGATACAAAATCAAAATATATAATTGGTAGTATTTTATACATTAACTGAAAACTATCTAAAAACAAAACAAAAATGCCACTCACAATGTACAAAAAACAAATATTTATGAATAAATTTAACCAAGAAAGGAGAAGATTGATATCCTAGGAACTATAAAACATAGATTAAAGAAATGTAAAGCCAGGCATGGTGGCGCATCCCTGTAATCCTAGTACTTGGGTGGCTGAGATGGGGGATCACAGGTTCCAGACCAGTCTCAGCAAATTAACAAGACCCTATTTCAAAATGAGTGTGTAGCTCTGAAATAGAATTCCCCTCAGTTAAATCCCCCTTACCAAAAAAAAAAAAAATGAAGACATAAATGGAAAGATTTAATATTTTCATGAACTAGAGGAGTTGATAATTGTTAAAATTTTCATATTATACAATATGCTTGCAGGTTTAATGTAACCCTTATAGTTTTTAATAACATCTTTCACAAAATACAAAGATATCCTAAAATTTGTATGGAACTAAAAAGGCTCATTATAGCCAAAGCAATTTTAAGGGAAAAGAACTAAGCAGGAGGCCTTACACTTCCTCACATCAACATATACTACAGACTACATTAACCAAAGCAGCTTGGTGATGGCATAACAGACACATGCAACAATGAACAAGAATAATGTTTCCAGAAACAAATTCATGTATTTATGATCAATATATCTTTGATAAAGGTGTGAAGAACACACAATGATAATGGACTACTCTCTTCAATAAATAGTGTTGGGAGAACAGGTGAAATTTGGCCTGTACCTCAATATTAAAAAAAAAAAAAAGTCAGTTCAAAATGGGTTAAAGACATCAACATAA
Source organism: Graphiurus murinus (assembly GCA_004027655.1). NCBI lineage: Eukaryota > Metazoa > Chordata > Mammalia > Rodentia > Gliridae > Graphiurus > Graphiurus murinus. The sequence goes on along the minus strand of PVLC010020121.1, from coordinate 15,450 downwards.
AGCATGAAAGTGTAAATTAGAATATAAGAGAAAAGTTCATGAGATTGACCTGGGCAAAGATTTTTTTTAGATGACCACAAAAGCACAAGCAATCAAGGTGAAAACAGACAAATGGGACTACACCAAACTCAAAAGCTCTGTACATCTAAAGATAAAGTCAACTCAGTGAAGAGATAAGAAAATATTTGCAAATCATGTATCTTAGAAGAGTTAATACCAAAGTATACAGGGAACACAAAAATCTCAACAGTATGGAAACAAATAACCTATTTTAAAATGGGCAAAGGACCTAACTAGACATTGCTCAAAAGACAAAATGAAAATCACCAATGAGATATCAAAACATTTGAACATCATTAATCATCAGAAAAGTACAGATCAAAATCACAATGAGATATCATCTCACACCTGTTAGAATGGCTATTAGCAAAAAGACAAAACAGAGCAAGTGCTGATGAGCATGTTGAGGAAAGAACCTTTACACACAGGTGGTAAGTATAAATTAGAAACAGCCACTATGAAAAACATATGGAGGTTTCTCAAAAAAATTAAAAAGAGAAGTAACATATGGTCCAGAAACTCCATCACTGGGTAATCTAATGCAAGTGAAATCGGTATATTGAAAAGATATATGCATTTTTCACAGTAGCCAAGATAATCAACCTAAATGTCCATCAAAGTGTGGAGGAACAAAGAAAACACTGTATACACACACAATGGAATACTATTCAGCTGTTGCAAAAAAGGCCATTTGTAACAGCATAGATGAACTGGAGGAAATTGTGTTAAATAAAAGAAACCATACACAAAACAGAAAATATCAAATGATCTCACCCTTATGTGGAAAATAAAAATGTTGATCTCATAGAAGCAAAGAGTAGAATAGCTGTTACCAAGATCTAAAGAATGGAGGGTTGGAAAGATGTTGCTCAAAATTTCAGCAACTATTTATCCTATCTAAAATTATTCTTTATTTAGATACGAGGAATAGGTTTTAGAGATCTATTTATTGCACACCGTGGTAACTATCATTATTAGCAATGTATTGTATTTTGAAAATTGCTGAGAATAATTTTTAAGTATTCTCACCACTAAAAATAATAAATATGCAAGATAATGCATATGTTGATTGAGAAGATATTGGCCAAAGACACATAATTTCATTTAGACAAAAGTAATAAATTTGAGATGTATACTGTAGATACTGTGAATAAAAATTTTAAAAATGCATACTTGATAGTGACTACAGGTATAGCTTTTAAGTATTATCACAAAGGAGCAGGAGGAATAATGCTGACATTAATAATTATATTTAGTCATTCTACAATTTGTATACATGTTGTACCTGACAAATACATAGATTTTGCCAATTAAAATTAAATTTAAGTAAATAAAATCTATAAATTAACAAGAAGCACTTCCTGATGTGAGTGACCTGATATGATCAAATGGTTCTGGACCTCTCCAGAGAGCCCTATTGCTGCAGATTTGTAAAAAATGATTTGGACAAAGAGGTCCCTGCAGACCTCAGTTGCACAAGCTGTGTTTATTTGATCTGAGCCAGACCTCACTCAGGGTAAACAGTCTTTACTCGAGATTACCTGTTGACAAATATCAGCAGCAATATTGTAATTTCACAACTCCTTTAGCAAATGATACTAGTTGAGGAAAATAGATAGGCAAAACACTTAGAATAAAAGATTGGGAAATGAAGTATCCATAGAGGACTTTGAGAATCTCTAATACATTCCTGAGCATCTGGAAATCAATTCTCTTGTGCATTTATGTTCACATACCGAAGAAGACCTGGGAAGCCCCTAATATCTCATCTCTGGTTGATCATAAAATTCTGGGTGTGAGTAAAGGTTAAGGCACAGGTGTATTCTGTAGGAGCATTAAAGGTTTAACTCAATGTGTACAGGAGTCTCCTCAACAAGGGCTGGTAGACTTATAGAATGAAAGCATTTAAGAAAATATTTTTCTAACTAATAGTCTCACTGCAGGGTCTCATTAGGGTCAACACATGACCTAGAATGCAGACTATGCAGATGATTTCTACAATTGACTAAATAAACAGTAATAAGAACAATAAATAGCAGCAAATGCTGTGGTTCCAAAGTAGCCCCATTATCTTTTTATTTTATTTTACTTTATTTTTTGTTATAGGGCTTGAACTCAGGGATATTCTACTTCCAAGCTACACCCCTGCCATTTTTTTTTTATTCTTTTTCATTATGAAACAGGGTCTTTCTATTTTGTTGAGAGTCTCACTAGTTTGGGAGGCTGCTCTCAAACCCACTATTTTCCTGTCTCAGTCTCCCAAGTACTAAGATTACAGGTGTGGGCCACCATGTCTGGTCCCTTATTTATTTTACATTATTTTTAAATTATTTTCTTAGTGGGTACTCTGGTAATGTGCTGGGGATTGAACTCAGGGGAAATCTTCCTTGAACTATACCCTCAGCCCTATTTTATTTTTCATTTTGAAACAGGGTCTCTACAGATTGCTGAGGGTCTTGCTACATTGCTGAGGCTGGCCATGAACCTGCAACCCTCCTGTCTCAGTCTCCCAAGTACTGGGATTAAATGCATGCACCATCATGTCTGGCTCCATTATCTTATTTTAAAAGTCTAATTTTCAAGACAAATTCTGTTACCTTCAAAGAATCAGGAAAGTACGGTACTCACAGGAAAAAATAGTAAAGAAACTGCTCCTGAGAAAACTTAGGTATTGGACTGACTCTGAAATATGAGATCAGCTATTGTGTGTTCCAAGTATTAAAATATTTTGAATTAATTATTCTGAAGTTTGACAATTATATCTCTCAACATAGAGAATGTTAAAAAGAGACAGAAATTACAAAATGTTAAGTATTGAGTTGAAAATTACAATCATTGAAATGAAACATATACTAGAGGATGTCAGCAACAGAATTGACCTGCCAATGAAAAGAATCAGAAAACCTCAAGATAGGTCAATTGAGGCTAACTAACTGACTGAGGGAACAGAAATAAAAAGAATGAAAAAAAATGTACCAACCTCACGAATACATAAGTCAGTCAATACCATCATGCCAATATTTGAATAATGGGAATCCCAGAAGAGGAAAGGGAGCAGGGAACAAAAATAATAATGTATAAATACTTCACAAATTTGCTGATTCATTTAAGAAACAAAATGAACAACAAATGTATTAAATTCAAATATATAAAGAAATAGACACAGTCAAACTGTCAAGAGCTAATAACAAAAACAAAAGTCTGGAAAGCCACATGAATGATGTAACTAATTTCATGAAAAGAAACCCTCAATAGGATAGACAGCTGATTTCTCATCATAAAATATGGAGGCCAATAGGCAAATAAACTAAAAGAGCTGAAAGCTGTTAAATAAGAATCTACAGCTAGAAAAACTAAACAAAACTAAGAGACTTCTTTCCTAGCAGATCTGTGTGTGACATGAAATACTAAAAAGAGCCCTCAGGTTGAAATAAAAAATAAGTTAGAAACAAAAATCAAACTATATAGGAGCTTTAATGCACATGAAATATATTGGAATTAATGTTTTTAATTATAGCTTTTATTCTTCTGATTAAAAAGCCAGATGCATAAAGCAATATTTAAAAGCAATTGTAATGGATTTATATAAAGATGAAAACAATAGTACAAAGGAAAAGGATAAACACATATGAGAGACAACTACACAGAAGCAAGTTTTTATATGTTATCGAAATTAAATTACCATTAATCAGAATTAGATTGTTATGATGTTAATCATCATTACCAGAGTAATCACTAAGAAAATATTTTTTAAATTGATGTAGAGATAAGTCTCAGCAATATAGCAAGATTTTCAACAATGTAGTGATGCATATTTATTTCAAAACAAAAAACAGGCTGGGATTATAGCTTGGAAGTAGGATGCCCTTGGGTTCAATTCCCAGTAAAACACACACACACACACACACACACACACACACACTGACAAGGGAATTGTGATGACACACAAGAAAATGTAAAAGAGGTAGTGAAGAAATAAAGGAGCAAAATAGGCATGAGTTATATAAAAAAATAAGTGTCAGAATGGCAGAAATAAACTCTGATTTATCAGTAGTTACATTAAGTTTGCATGGATTAAACATGCCAATAAAGAGGCAATGATTGGCAAAAGGAGGAAAAAAAAATACAATGCAATCCACCTATGTACTGTCCTTAAGAGACATAACTTGGATTCAAAGATACAAATAGTTTGAATGGAAAATGTATATATTATTGAAATAGTTATCAAAAGAAAGATGGAATGGCTAAACTAATATCAAACAAAATATACTTCAAGGCAAGGAAAGATATTTTATAAAGATGAAAAAAAAAATCACTACTTTAAGAAGATATAACCAGCCGGGCATGGTGGCACATGCTTGTAATCCCAGTACTTGGGAGGCTGAGACTGGAGGATCCCAGTTTGGACCAGCCTCAAATACTTAGTGAGGCCTTCCACAACTTAGTGAGACCCTGTTTCAAAATAAAGAATAAAACATAGGGCTGGGGGCTGGGGGTGTAGCTTGGAGGTAGAATGCCTCTGGGTTCAATCCCCAGTACTGCAAAAAAAAAAAAAAGTATAATTATTAAAATTTAATTATCTACTATAATAAACTTACATGAACTAACAACACAAATTCCAACATACATGATTGACTCATCAAAAAGAAAATTTGAATATGTATACAAAAGTTAAGAAAATAGATTAGTAGTCAAAAAAAGAAAAACGAAAAGCTTTGGCTCAGTTGTGTGTGTTTACCCATGATTTTTTTTTTCAGACAAATCTTTATGGGTGGGACACAATTCTTCTGTTGGCTTGAGTTTTAAATCAATTATTATAATGATTCCTGAGAAGATGAACAAAAATCAATTGGTCCCAGTAAACAAAGCTGTCAAACATCACTTTCCTCTGCAGATAAATAACCACAGATATTATCTTACAAGCAAAGTTGCCTCAATGCTTCTCATTCCTTCTAACAGGGAGAAGAAAATCTTTTTTGCGGTTTTTGTTGCTATACTATTTTTATTGTCAAATTTTGAAATGTTTATATTCAGTTTGTAACTATCATCTCCATTGTTGTTTTGTCTTTTCCTTATTTATTTACTATTTTTATACTTCTATTTGGTGTATTGTAATTATACATCTTACTGAGGTAAACAGAGATAGGAACATACATGTACACAACTCTAGGAGCACTTCCTTCTTTTCTCCTCCCTGTACAGGATTTGGAGATTAGAACTGGTAATTTTGTGAAGTAGGTTGCATTATTACAACTGTTATATTCTTTATGTTTCTATCCCACTCTCCTCTCTCTTAAAGTACTCACCCAGGTTATTTTTGTAAATAACATAAAGGACAATTCAACCCTGCCTCATGGTGGCTGTACCATGTGCAGTAGGGCATTAAAGTCCTGCTCTGACAGTCAATGCAAAGCTGCTTAGGCCTCCCAGGGTAACCAGTCTGGTTTTGTGGCAATAAAGGTGTTAAACATTTTCTTGTATTCATGTAGAAGGAAGACATATTGCTGTAGTTGCCCTAAAGAATTTAGCAAAATAAACAATAGGTCATGTACAGTAATACTCTTTCTGGAAAGAAACTGTCATATTTTCACCTGTGTTACACAAATTTCTTTTTTAAAACCTAATATTTTTAAAATTAATACCATTCTCTGAAAAACCATTCCAAAAAATTGAAGGAGATATAGCATTTCATGATTTATTTAATCAAATCATGATTTTTCTCATTAGAAAATTAGACACCAGCCGGGCGTGGTGGCGCACGCTTGTAATCCCAGCATTAGGGAGGCTGAGACCGGAGGATCCGGGTTTGCGGCTAGCCTCGGCTACCTAGTGAGGCATTCCACAACTTAGTGATACCCGGTTTCAAAATAAAGAATAAAAAAATAAGGCTGGGGGTGTAGCTCGGAGGTAGAATGCCCCTGAGTTCAATCCCCAGTACTGAAAAAAGAAAAAAAAAAGAAAATTAGACACCACCCCTAAAAGAAGAGAAAATTACAACCAATATTCTCTGTGATATGATACAGAATCTTCAACAAAATGCCAGCAAGTCAAATTTATCAACATATAAAAATAATTATACACAAAGCCCACATAGGACTTATCCCAGAAACTTAAGGTTAGTTCAACACATGAAAACAAATCAGCCAGTACACCATATTAATAGAATAAAGAGAAGAAACACATTAACTTTTCAATACATTTAGGGAGAATATTTTACAAAATCCAGCAGGCTTTCATATAAATATATTCAACAAATCAGGAATATAAAAGAAGTTTGTCAAATTTATAAAGGTTATTTATGGAAACCCAACATCTAATAGCATACTTACAATTGAAAGATTGAAAAATCTTCCCCTGAAGATCAGGATGAGTGAAGGATGCCTACTACTGCCATTTCTATTTCACTTAATGCTAGATATTTCACTTAATGCTAGATATTCTATACAAGGAATTAGAAGGAATAAATGAATAAATTAAAGCCAGATAAGAAGTTGTAATATGTTTTATAAGTGTATATTCAAGATGACTTACTGTTAGATACAGAATTTTTAAGATTTTCACTTATACACTATTAAAATAATAAATGAGTTTACGACTTGAAATAAAAATTGATATAAAATGTCAATTATATTTCTATATAGTAGCTGCAAACAATCCAAAAATTAAGAAAACAATTCTATCAAGAAGTATAAGACCTGCATGCTAAAAACTAGAAAACATCTTTGAAGGAAATTAAGGAAGATATAAATTAATGAAAAAGGAATCCCATATTTAAGTGGGCTGTTTTAAAATCTGTTAAAATGTCAATAGACAAGCCCAGAATGATTTACGGATTTAAAGAATTCACTAAGGATTTCCTACCTGGCCATTTTGCATGAATTGAGAAGCATGCATTAAAGTTCATATAAAAATTTAGTAGACCCAGAATACCATAATAGACCTGAAAAAGAAGAACAAAGTTGGAGACTCATATTGCCAAATTTCACTACTAACTACATATTACATTATTCAAGAGAGAGTGGCACATCATAAGAATAGAGATACATTAAGCCTACTCCATCTGTTGATAATCATGGAGAGATTACAATTCAAATGATATTAAAAGAAAAATAAACATATGTACTGACAACATGAAACTCATGAAAATGCAATGCAGAATCATGTATAATGAGTAATATATAAGAACCAAAGGAAGAAATTAATTCTGAAATTGATCTATTATATGGATCTGAAAACTGTTTAGAAAGTAGTACTGAATTCTCAGAAGAATAAAAGTATTGATTAGATGATCTGAGGAAAAATTTGAAAGACTTTCCCAGAATACAGAGGACAAAGATGAAAATTAACAGAAAAGATGCAAGCATATCTATACAGGCTATAAACTGGCCATTTAAAATGTAGATTATTGGTGATTACTTAACAGAAAAAAGGCAGAGGTGGTAGCCAAACTTATAGATTGTTTTTTGGACCAAAAAAAAATTACATCGTACGCTTAATGAAAAACAATCACTACTGTCCATACAACATAAATCTTAGGACAGCTTCATTTAAACAAGTGCTAGTGGTGTAGAACCCTCATCCCATAAAATGTAAAAAAACAAAGTAAAAAATAAAGTTCAACTTCATATTAGCAATAGAAAATAAAATAATGGCCCTCATAATTTTGTTGAAACTCAAAAAGAATGATAGCAAAATAAAAGTTACAGCATCACTTATTTCATGTTCAAAATAAAAGATTGTGACCAGATAGTTTTCTGTGCAGTCATGTAATCTTTTAAGATAAAAGTAACTCAAATATGAATTAAGAAAAATATATACAACATGACCAAGTCAAGTTCATCCCAGGGATGCAAAGCTGGTTCAAAATATGAAAAACAATCACATGATCATTTTAATTGATTCTGAAAAATTATTCACAAAAGCCAAAACACTACAGATAATGGAGTAGAAAGAACATACCTCAACATTATAAAGGGAAGATACAATAGGCCCACAGTTAACATCATACTGAATGGGGACAAAGTACTAGAGTTCTAGGTAAAAACAGAAACAAGACAAGGATGTCCACTTTCACCAATTTTTTTCAATACAGTACTTGAGACTCTCTCCAGAGCAATAAGACAAGAGATAGAAATCAAAGGAATAAAAGTAAGAAGAACTGAAACTATCTCTATTTGCAGATGTCATGATACTATATTTGGAGGACCAAAAAATAAACTCAACCAAAAGGCTTTAAGAAATGATCAAGAAATTCAGCAGTATCTGGATACAAAATCAATCTTAAAACATCAGAAGCTTTTCCATATGCCAATCATAAAGCCACTGCAAAAGAAATCCAGAAAATATTTCTCCTCACAATATCCCCCCAAAAATAAAATAATTAGGAATAAACCTAATCAAGGAGGCAAAAAATCTCTATAAGAAAAAATTATAAAACATTGAATAAGGAAATTGAAGATCTTAGAAGATAGGGAAACCTCCCATGCTCTTAGATAGGCAGAATAAATATCATCAAAATGGCTATTCTTCCAAAAGAGATCTACAAATTCAATGCAATATCATTAAAATACCAAGATCATTCTTCACAGATATAGAAAAATCTGTTCTTAAATTCATTTGAAGCAAACAAACACACAAACAAAAGCCCATAGTTCTTAGCAACAAGAATCATACAGGGGGCATCACAATACCTGACTTCAAACTATACTACAGAACCATAGTACTAAAAAACAGCATGGTATTGACACAAAAATAGACACATAGACAAATGGAGATGAATGGAAGACTCAGAAACAAATCTGTACACTTATAGCCAAATGATTTTTTACAAAGGAGCCAAAATTACACTGAAAAAAAAAAAAAAGATAGCCTTGTCTACAAATGATGTTGGCAAAACCAGTTATCCATATGCAGAATAAAAGGAAATAAATCCCACTTTCTCACCCTGCACAAGAATCAATTCAAGATGGATCAATGACCTGGCAATTTGAGCAGAGACCTTGCAGCTACTTGAAGAGGGCATAGGTTCAACACTTCAATACGTAGGCACAAGTAAAAACTTTCTCAACAAGCTTGAAAGGGGTCTTAAAACAGCCTATTTAAAAGGGATTCCTTTTAAAAAAATAAATTAGGATCAATATATGAAATTGCATTAAACTGAATAGCTTCTGTTCAGCAAAGGAAACTATTAAGAACCTAATAGAGAGCCAAAAGAGTGGAAGAAGATTTTTGCCAGGTACTCCTCTGATAGAGGACTAATATCTAGAATATACAGAGAACTCAAGAATTCACCACTAAGAAAGCAAAAACCCAATAAAAATGGATAAGTGAATTAAATAGACATTTCACAAAAGATGAAATACAAGTGGCCAGTAAATGTGTGAAGAAATGTTAAACATCATTAGCAATCAGAGAGATGTGAATCAAAGCTATTCTGAGATTTCACCTAACCTCAATTAGAATGGCAATAATTAAAAGCACAAACAAAAACAAATGTTGGCGAAGATGTGGAGAAATAGGAACTCTAATACACTGTTTGTGTATTAGATTAATGCATGCATATCTATGTTTATAGGTGCATAATTCCCAATTGTCAATCTATGGAACCAGCCAAGATGTCCATCAACAGATGAATGGATTACAAACTATGGAATATGTACACAATGGAATTTTACTCAGCCATAAAAAAGAACAAAATCATGTCATTTGCAGGGAAATGGATAGAACTGGAGATTCCATTTAACCCCAATTAAAATGGCAATCATCAAAAAGTCAAACAACAATAAATGCTGGCAAGGGTGTGGAAAATAGGAACTCTTCTACACTGTTGTTGGGATTGCAACTCAGTACAGGTGTTATGGAGATTAGTGTGGAGATTCCCCAGAAAACTGGGAATGGATATAACATATGATCCAAATTTACCACTCCTGGGTATCTTTCCCAAGGGACTGAAATCAGAAAATTATAGTAATATATGCATATCCATGTTTATAGCATCACAATTCACAATAGACAAATTATAGAACCAATTTAGGTGTCCATCAACAGAAGAATGTATGACAAAATAATGGGATATACACCCGACGGAATTCTACCCAGCAATAAAGAACAAAATTCTGTCATTTGCAGGAAAAATGTATGGAACTTGAGAACATTATAGTAAGTGAGATTACCCAGTCACAGAAAGTGAAGGGTTATATGTTCTCTCTCATATGTGGAAGCTAGGGAGTAATTGGAATATAAGAGGGACTTTAGATAATGAATGAGAAACTCCAGTCAAGACAGGGAGGTAGCCTAGGGAAAGGTGTGTGTGTGAGGGGGGGAAATCAATAAAAAAAATCACTTCTTTTTACATTATGAACATATGTGAGAATACCAATTTCAATCTCAGTACCCTGTACAGGAAGGGGGAGCATGGGGAAGGAGCTGGGAGAAAGTCTACCAAATCCCACGTGCATATATGTCACCATGACTATGAACTACATTATGATGTAAAGCTATAATGTACCAATAAACTATGTATATAAAAAAGAGAGCATAAATACTTGTAAATTTTGTTAGACTATAACATCCAATTATAATTAATAAGATCATATCTATAGTATAGTGGGCCTCTGAAGCAAAAATTAATTGTAACTACTAGCTATACATTCCTTTATTTTCATACTATGGTTGCAAGCAACCTTTCACATACACTATTTTGTTGTAATTGTTACCTATATTTCTCATATCTTGTAGGAATTAGGCACGCTGAGGTTGTTTTATAAAAAAAATATAAAGAATCTTCAACTTTGTTTGGCTTCCATTTATAAAATGTAAGCCCTTTTACTGTGGGCAATCTGAATGCTCATCTGAATGCTTTTAATAAATGGACTGTGTAGAAGAGCCAACGTGTGACATTCACCACAAAGTAAAAAAGGGCAGTATCACTTCTACCTGGTACTCCTTCTCTGGAGTTCTGAGCTGACATGTGAAAAGTCTAGCCACGCTGAAGTTTTTACACTGGGAAGTCAAGTGAGCAGAGCTCGCAGAACAAGAAACAGGTGTCTAAGGAATCTTATCTAGTCTACTCCTCTGCTCTTCAACTTATCCAGCACCAACTCTCAGACACAGGGGCAACGTCAGACAGCCGCCTTGGACCTGCCCTAGAAGACACCAAATGAAGCAAATATGGCTTCCCTCCTGGGCCATATGATTTGCTAAACTACAGCATCCACCAGCAAAATTAATGGTTATGTTTTTACAACCAGGTTTTAAGGTAATTTGTTAAGAAACCACAATTACATTGGGCTTGACGGTATATGCGTATAATTCTAGTATTTGGGGTGCTGAGAATGGAGGATCGATCGCAGGTTCTAGGAGAGTCTTAGCAAGGTAGTGAGACACTCAGCAACCTTGTGAGACCCTATTACAAAATAAATTTTTAAAAAAGGGCTGGGGGTGTGGCTCAGAGGTAGGAAGCCTTTGGGTTACCGCAAAATAGAGAGAGAGAGACAGACAGAGAGAGAGAGAGAGAGAGAGAGAGAGAGAGAGAGAGAGAGAGAGAGAGAGAGAGAATATGGATGAGTATGAATCATGGGTCATGGTTAGATACAGAAAGTTCCCTCAGATGCTCATGTATTGATGCTCAGTGTTGATATAGTTAACTCAGGAGAGTTGAAATCTCATGGGGTTTGTAATGGATGTATTTGTCTTGGTGGTAATAGGCAGGTAAGGTATGACTGAAGAACATGGGCCCCTAGAGGTGTGGCCACAGGGATCGTGCCCTTGTCTTAGACTCCCACTACTTGTAAGCTCTCTCTTACTTCCAGCCTACATGACATGAGGAGCAAAGCCTTGTGCTCTCCCTCTCTCTGCTTCCTGTTCTCATGCCCTGAGATCTGTGGACCCCAGCATCACATGCACTGAACCCCAAAACTCCCAAAGGAAATCATGAACAAATAAATCTTCCTCTAAGTTGTGTGCTCAAGTTTTAGGTTATAGCAGCAGGAATGCAAAGACAGAGAGAGAGAAGCAAGTCACTGTGACAGGCATGGACCACATTTTAATTAGAATACTGCTTCCACTGAGACATGTAGTTGGTTAAGGATGAGCACATAGTTCAGGCTGACTCGGTTAGAACTGTGATTGCTTGATTTGATTTGACGGGATTTCCTCTTCTCTCAGAATGGTGGAATGAGAGGCTGATGTTTATATTGATTTGGAAGACAGAAAAGAGATTCTGTCTGCATGTGAGCTCATGAAAGGGTAAGTGCTTTCATAAACTGGAGCATCTAAAAAGCTTCATTTATGATGACAATGATGAGAAGCTGTCTCAGAAAGAAATCAATAGCAAGAGAGGTATAGAATGGCCCAGATTACAGTGGCACCGCTGAGCCCTGGGATCCCTCCTTGCTGAAGTCAGCACTGCTATTTAGCCTTCCCAGTATGTGGGCCAATGAATGCTCCCTTGTAGCTTAATCTAATTTGAATCACTGTCACTTGTAACCAAAAGATTATTGAGTAATTCAGTGGTACAATGTGTTTTGTTGTTCTGCTACAAATCTGATTCCCATGGATTTTTTTAAAGCAGAAAATATTTAATTTTTACCTTCAAGATGTCTCCAAAGAGTCATAAAGCCCTTCAAACACTTTCTTATATTAAGGAAATGAAATCATCATTTTAGTTTATTTGGTCGTAAACTATTTTTAGTGAATAAAAATTTTGGGACACTCTTTTATAGGAAGCTTTTGGTGTGGGGGTCATCTGAAAGTGTAACTGTTAAAAATCAAAACTCCCAGCCTGCAAATGCTGGGAGTTTGAGCAACTGACAGTGGAATTCTGATCTACCTAAAATAATTCAAGTTATTTGACACTACCTCATTTATGTATTCATAAAGAAAGGCAAGCAGAACTATAGTTAATGTTTTCTTTTTATTGGCATTATACTCTTTTTAAGATCCTAGTAATATAAATCTGATGCATCTAGAAACTAATTTTAGGACACCAAAAACTAATAGATTGGTTGGTAGAGCAAACCAAAATGTTTCTCCTTTAAAATTTCAGGAACTGAAAATTGATATTTAAGAGTCTAATTTTATTGTCCACTTCAAACTTCAGAAATAAGAAAAGAAATAAATTATGGAACTTTTAGGACTTCAGAGAAGCATAGATAACTGTAATATCTGTTTTACTCGTCTCCCTCTACCTGTATGCTTTAGGCCTGAAGCAGACATTCTTTTTTCCCTGTGGAACATAAAATATTCAAATTTTATTCCTTTGAAAATTCAATTTTTAGCTTGATGTGGTGGTGCAAACTTATAGTCCCAATACTTAGGAGGCTGAGACAGGAGGATCACAGGTTCAAAGGCAGCCTTAGCAACTTAGTGAAAGTATCAACAACTTAGTCAATCCCCATTTCAAAATTAAAAAAAGAAAAAAAAATGACATTGGTAGTGTAGGTCAGGCAGAAGGCCCCTGAGTTCAATTCCCAGAACACCCCCCCACACACACACACATAAATAAACAAAAACACTGTTTCTACTCTGGATGAGGGGAAGGTTTACATTTCTTAAAAATATCAAACTTTTCAGCAGATAACTATTAACCATACAGGATGAGTATAGGACACTGATGGACTCTCTCTCCTTCCCTCTCTTCATCCCTCCATCCTCTTTTTGCTATCTGCTCCATCTTTATGAGACTTAGATAATCAGATGCATTGCAACATCATAGAATACAGAAAGTTTTAAGAAGAATAAAATGTGAGAACATTAACAGCACAGGATCCACTGGTTTGACTTTATGTGTATATATGTTCTATATTTCCCTGTTTTATTTTCCTGTTTAATTTTTATTCTAATACAGTGTATACTAGAGCAGTTTGGTCATGACTTGGTGAACAATTCTTCCCAGAAAAAGAAAAGAAAATATCACAGGGGAGATTGCTGTCAAAAACCCAGCATCATAAATGTTAAACACCTAGGAAGCTGAAGCAAAGACACAAGTAAAATTCAAGAAAGAAAGTAAATGGCTTAAGATACAGGAGAACTAAAAGACCCAGGAGCCCAGGAGTAGTATTAAAACACAGAGAGTAGGTTTTATTATCACATATTTGACAGAATTGTTTAATGGATGCTGATTTCTCCTTTATTCTTACAAGCATTCCCTAAACACTGTAGAATAAGAGGCATCTGGTACCTTCCAACTCAAAGTCAGATACACCTGTGTCCTAGACACTGTGGCCTCTCCAGATTTAAGGGATCAACTGTGAGAACTTTTTTTTTTTAAATATACAAACTTTAAAAAAAAATGAATGTTCCACAATGTACAAATATTTTTAAAAAAAAGGTGCAATTGAAATACACCCAAATACGCCTGAATGAAGGGGTTTTACTATAGTAAAGTTTGGTGTTTCACTAAGAATTGGCCCTGTGGCCCAGTCCTACTTGACACAAGATTGTGGCTGTGCACTGCTTTTGTGCTTTGTGTCTTGTTCCGAGCTAACTTAAAGAAAAATAAGCTGCCAGGTGTCCAAGTTGTTGATGAAGACAGTAACTAAAATTGATAAAATGGACAAGTCTTTAATCACTTACTATGATAACACATACACACAAAAACTCCAAACAAGAGAAAGTTCTGGATCCCCTCAAAGTCCATGTTTCCCCATGGAATGGAACTGGGTGTTGGTCTTGTGGATTCTGCCAACATGAGGTTTGTCTTCCTCCCAAAGGATTTCCAAACTAATGATTCCTACCATTGATGGATCTGAGTGGGGAGAGACAGAGGGAAAGAGCTATGAATGGAATGGGGGGGCATATTTACAAGAATGCTTGATAATGGCATCTGGCAGATGTCCTAATAAATGGGTCTAGGAATTTAGGTATTTGTGAGGATTTGGACCAGTAGGGGCCCCAGTCCTTTACTGCAACTCTTTTCAGAGACTGGGACTCACTGGCTATCCACCAAGCCAGATATGGGTAGTAGAGGTCTCCTTATGAGACTTGACAGGGAAGGCCTTTACAATTACCTGTGGTGAGACTTGGAAAAAAATCACATTGGATTTTGGCCTAAAGCTGAATAACTCAGATCTGTCTGTGTAAATGATAGCTGAGCTGGGACATTAACCAACCTAGTTGGAAGCCTTCTAGAAGAGCATCAGCCTTTGTGGGACATGGTGAATAGATCATGGCAAAGAATAAGTGTGGGCATGGGAGAGCACTTTACCCTAATTTTCTGGTCACTCTGAATCTCCACTGGGCAAATGTGATATCCCAGTGAGGAGAAATAGCTCCTGACATTGTTTATGAGAGTGTGTGACAAATATTCTCACCACATAAAAAGAGGTATATAAAACACAATTTAATTAGATTTAAAAAGACAAAAGCAATGTAAGATTTCACAACCTGGAA
>PVLC010020120.1:6656-29756 GCA_004027655.1 Graphiurus murinus | reverse complement strand
GGTACTGGGGATTGAACTCAGGGGCATTCTACCTCCAAGCTATACCCCCAGCCCCATTTTTTATTCTTTATTTTGAAACCGAGTCTCACTAAGTTGCGGAGTGCCTCACTAGGTAGCTGAGGCTGGCCGCGAACCCGGATCCTCCAGTCTCAGCCTCCCGAATGCTGGGATTACAAGCGTGCGCCACCACGCCCGGCTGAGTTCCTTATATTTATTGCTGAGGTTATGTTTAATATTCTTCAATTGAGGTCAAGATCCTAAAATGACACTTACATTTTCCAGAAATAAGGATTCCATGAGCTTGTTCTGATGTCTGGAGATTTTTTTTTTTGCGGTAATGGGGATGGAACCCAGGGGCAGTCTACCTCAGAGCTACACTCCCACACTCCCAGTCCTCTTTTTTTTTTTTTTTTTGCAGTACTGGGGATTGAACTCAGGGGCATTCTACCTCCGAGCTATACCCCCAGCCCTATTTTTTTATTCTTTATTTTGAAACAGGGTCTCACTAAGTTGTGGAGGGCCTCACTAGGGAGCTGAGGCTGGCCTCGAACCCGGATCCTCCGGTCTCAGCCTCCCAAATGCTGGGATTACAAGCATGTGCCACCACGCCCGGCTCTATTTTTTTATTCTTTATTTTGAAACAGGGTCTCACTAAGTCATGGAGAGCATCACTAAGTAGCTGAGGCTGGTTGCGAACCTGGATCCTCCTGTCTCAGCCTCCCAAGTACTGGGATTAAAAGCGTGAGTCGCCATGCCGGGCTTCCTTTTTTTTTTTTTTTTTTTTTTTGCGGTACTGGGGATTGAACTCAGGGGCATTCTACCTCCGAGCTACACCCCCAACCCTATTTTTTTATTCTTTATTTTGAAACCGAGTCTCACTAAGTTGCGGAGTGCCTCACTAGGTAGCTGAGGCTGGCCGCGAACCCGGATCCTCTGGTCTCAGCCTCCCGAATGCTGGGATTACAAGCATGCGCCACCACGCCTGGCCAGGCTTCCTATTTTTATTCTTTATTTTGAAACAGGGTCTCACTAACTTGCTGAGGGAATTTGCTAAATTGCTGAGGCTGGTCTCAAATCTGTGATCTTCCTATCTCAGCTTTCCAAGTACTGGGATTACAGGCCTGTGCCTCCATGCCCAGCTGTCTGAAGACCTTTTAAAGATGATACCTTAAACCGGGTGTGGTGGTACACACTTGTAATCCCAGTACTTGGGAGGCTGAGACTGGAGGAGCCAGGTTTGGGGCCAGCCTCAGCTACTTCGTAAGACCCTCTGCAACTTAGTGAGACCCTGTTTCAAAATAAAGAATAGCAATGTGTGGTAGCACACACTTGTAATCCCAGTACTTGGGAAGCTGAGATTGGAGGATCCAGGTTCCCGGCCAGCCTCAGCTACTTCATAAGGCCCTCTGCAACTTAGTGAGACCTTTTTCAAAATAAAGAATAAAAAATAGGGCTGGGGGTGTAGCTTGGAGGTAGAATGCCCCTGAGTTCAATCCCCAGTACCGCAAAAAAAAAAAAAGTTGATACCTTGCTGGGTGTGGTGGCACATACCTGCAATCCCAGTACTAGGGAGGCTGAGACAAGAGGATCACAGGTTTGAGACCAGCCTCAGCAATTTAGCAAGGCCCTGTTTCAAAATAAAAAATAAGCCAGGTGTGGTGGTGCACCCTTGTAATCTCTATACTTGGGAGGCTGAGATAGGAGGATCACAGACTGGCGGCCAGCCTCAGCAACTTAGTGAGGCCCCTTCACAACTTAGTCAGACCTTGTTTCAAAATAAAAAATAAAAAGTTCTAGGGGTGTAGCTTGGAGGTAAAATTCCCCTGAGTTCAATCACCAATACTAAATAAACAAATAAATGAATGCATACATGAATATAAAAACCAAAGATGGTACCTATTATTTTATTCACTTTGTTGTTTGATTTGTAAACTCATTCTTTAAAACCAAAGTCTTGGGTGACATCCGTTGACCTCGTTAAAGCCCATAAATCTTCTGGTGAAGACATTTCATCTTGAAATGTGGCAAAGGTGTGAACTATTGAAGAAGCGTTCTCTTAAACATTTGCCCTACAAACGCACACACTAGAAAAGCAGAAAAGCATGGAAATGTCACTGTTGGGGCTATTTCGACTTCTCTATTTGTAGATGGATTTTCAGGTATGTGGAGACGATGAAGGATAAGTGGGAGGGAAGAGGTTTGTTAAAGGCTTATTCTTCAGCAGGGCGTGGTGCCGCATGCCTATTCCCACTACTTGGGAGGCTGAGACAGGAAGATTGCAGGCTCAAGGCCAGCCTCAGCAACTTAGCAAGACCCCGTTTCAAAACTAAAAAAGGGCTGGGAGGGGGGTGTAGCTAGGGGGTAGAATGACCCTCGGTTCAATTCTTAGTGTGTGTGTGTGTGTGTGTGTGTGTGTGTGTGTGTGTGTGTGTGTATTTGCTTCTAAAAGCAAACATAACCCAATCCTGTATAGATGTAGACTCAGAATTAGAAAACTTGGGGCTCTGTTGCTTGATAGCTGTGTGTGTTTCTGTAGTTTACTCAGCCTCTCTGAGTTTTTTCTTTTTTTTTTGTAAAATAGGTAGAGTGATTCCTGTTAGTGACCTAGCAAGAGTTGAGGAATTGAGATACAGCAAAACCTCTTCTAACCCTGAAGGACTTAAAAAAACATAAGCTACTCTGATTACTGGTCTTCTTACTTTTACTCTGATTACTGGATCATTTCTTTCTTTCTTTTTTCAGTACTGGGGATTGAACTCAGAGGCATTCTACCTCTGAGTTACACCCCTAGCCCTATTTTTTATTCCTTATTTTGAAACAGGGTCTCACTAAGTTGCAGAGTGCCTCACTAAGTAGCTGAGGATGGCCTCAAACCTGGATCCTCCTGTCTCAGCCTCCCAAGTACTGGGATTATAAGCATGCACCACCACACCCGGCTGGATTATTTCTGAACATTTTATTGTAGCAGGTGCCATTGGTACCTTCCTCACGCACATCCCCTGGTTCCTCACTGTTACAGCGCCCACAGCCCGTCTCCACTGCCAGTATTTGTACTTCTGGTTCAAGGACGTACGTTGGCGGCCAGTTGAAGGAAAGAAAGTATTCATTCAAGAGTAAAAAATAATAGCTGTCACTTGTCAGACACACATAGGATAGGTTCTAAACTCCATGCTAAGCATCTTACATATGTGATTCCACTTCAATCTGAGAGATAAACCCTGCGACTAGTCATAGGTAGGGATAACCTGGATACTCATGTTACAGATGAGGAAACTGATGTCCAGAGGGGTCAAGTGACTGGCTCAAGGAGTTTCAGCTCATAAATGGAAGAGACAACATTTGCATCCTGGTCCCTGCGGTTCGGAGCCCTCCCCTTTGCCGCCATGCTGCATGCCTGCTTGAGCTGCTGATGCCTCGGAAACACGTTTGGGTTGGACCTATCCCAATATTCACTGGTCCTCAGGTTCTTTTGCAGCATTTGGACTCAATTAGAAAGGAACAAAGGAAGGCAGGAAGGCAGGAAGGCAGGAAGGCAGGAAGGCAGGAAGGCAGGAAGGAAGGAAGGAAGGAAGGAAGGAAGAAACTTGAGTGCAATGAATACTTTCTTTCCTTCAACTCACGCTGGGTTATAGAAATTTTTTGGTTCATACTAAAGTTCCCCTCTGATCTGAGAGCATGCCAACCCTGTATCCAAAATCAGTTGGCCTAGAAAACCCGTTTTCATTTTACTGTAGCATAACCAGAACTACCCAGATAGCTATGCTAATTGGTTTTTTTTTTCCATTTAGCCTAATGAGAATGATGACTCTTAATTGAGTATGCATTAGATCAGGTTGCTTTTGTTTTTCCCGGCTGTACTGGGAATTGAATTCCGAGTCCAGAACAAGCTAGCAAGTATTTTACCACTGAGCTACATCCCCACACACTTTTATTTTATGTTAACACAGGGTCTCACTGAATTGCCCAGGCTGGTCTTGAACTTGTGATCCTCCTGCCTCAGGCTCCAAGTATTTGGGATTACAGGTGTGCACCACTGTGCCTGGCTCAGATTAGATTAGATGAGGGCGGAATTAATCCTGGAGTTAGTTCATCAGCTCTCCTGGATCACATCTTTTATGGGCACTGGAGGCAGCAGCTCTAAGTATCCGGTCCTCAGTAAAAACCAGAACTTATATTTGCATTCCTTTTAGACACTTTGCAATTTTGTTATTGTTTAAAGATGTAAGAGGTAACCAAGGTGTGAATCTAATTATCTCTATGATCAGTTGACGAATGAATTACCCACACAGTTGAAAGTGCTAAATTCCCTCATTGGTGCAGCAAATATTTATTACTCTCCTTTTTGTATGCCCGGCTCTGTCTTAGATCTTAGGGAGAAGTAGCGCCACAGACAGAAACAAGCTGTCCCATAAATAAACAAGTCATTACACGTTGTGATAAAGAGTTCTGAGAGTTTAACTGGCAGACTATATTAGACAGATTCTAGTGCAGCAAACAGAAGCTACTCTAGGTACTTCCAGTAGAATGTAGATAGTTCAAAAAACTGGGTGTTTGTAAACAAGAACTGGGATTATAGGCGTGAGCCAATAAGCCCAGTCTAGGCTGTTTCTTTAAGTATAAATTTAACTTGTAAGTCAGAGCTTCAGCAAAAAAAAAAAAAGATTCAAAATATCTAAATTGGCTGGGTATGGTGGAGTACATTTATAATCCCTGTACTTGGGAAGCTGAGATAGGAGGATCGCAGGTTCGCAGCCAGCCTCACTTAGTGAGGCCCTCTGCAATTTAGTGAGACCCTGTTTCAAAATAAAGAATAAAAAATAGGGCTGGGGGTGGAGCTTGGAGGTAGAATGCCCCTGGGTTCAATTCCTAGTACTACCAAAAAAAAAAAAAAAAAAAAAATCTAAATTGTTCTGATTCTCGGAATGATTAAAAAAAAAAAAGCCTAAATGGCTACAATTCCCAGAAGGGTTGGTATGCAAGTAAGAGTTACACTGGTATCATTTTTATGCTCTTTTTTATTGTTTGAAAGAGAAGGGGGAAAGAAGGTATTATGAGCTGGGCCTGGTGGTGCACACTTGTAATCCTAGTACTTGGGAGGCTGAGACAGGAAGATCAAAGGTTCGAGGCCAGTTTCAGCTACTTAGTGAGGCCCTCTTCAACTTAGTGAGACCTTGTTTAAAAATTAAGAATAAAAAATAAGACTGGGGGTGGAGCTAGGAGGTAGAATTCCCCTGGGTTCAATCCCCAGTACCGCAAAAAAAAAAAAAAAAAAAAAAAATAAAAGAGAAGGTATTATGCACATTAATTTTGGTCTTTGGAGCAAGCCAAGGCCTTTGTTACAAAAAAATACAGAAATCAGTAAGAGCAATATTTGGAGGGAGGTGTACACCAACTGACTTTAGATCCAGAGCTTTTCTTTTTTAGAGAAAGGGTCAACAAAGTAGAGTCAGGAAAATTGGAAGGGGAAGAAAAACTAAACCAAAACAAAAGCCAAGTAAGACAGAAGATGAGTGGCAGCTAGTTAACACTTTCCCATTTATTTTATAAAAGATAGAGTTTCCCTATAGAAAATGTGAAATTTTGCCATTAGGGTAAAACAGCGGGATGGGGAGGGACACAGAGAGAGAGAACACTGAGAAATCAGTGGGATCCTGCAATCTGCCTTTGAGCCTCTCTTAGGCTGTCTGGCTTCCTTACAACATGGAGGCTGGCTCTATGAACAAGCCTGCTAGGAAAACCAGGCAGAAGCAGCACTGCCTTTTGGGACTTTGCCTCTGACATCACGTGGTGTCACTCTGTCATGTCAAATTCCAGGTTAAGGAACAGAATTTTTATTTGTCTTTTGCTTGCTTAATGCATTTTTATTCTTAAACACTTTTATTGGTGTATTATAGTCTCACATCATAATGTGGTTCACAGTGATAGTGACATCCAGTCACACAGCATTGGTGAGCTTTGCTCTGGCTCCCTCCCCACCCTGCCTCCCCCCAAACATGGTATTGTGATTGGCATGGACATTCTTACATACGTGAATAATGTCAATGAAAGTGTTTCCTTCTCCAATTCTCCCTCTCCCTCACACTCCCCTAGAATACCTCCCTGGCTCCACTGGGGTTTCTCCTCCATTATCTGGAGTCCCTCTGGTATCCCAATTACTCCCTAACTTCCGCATATGAGAGAAAACATATGACCCTTCACTTTCGATGATTTGCTAATGTTCTTCACTTAACATAATGTTCTCCAGGTCCATCCATTTTCCTACAAATGACATAATTTTGTTCTTCTTTATTGCTGAATAGAATTCCATTATGTGTATATCCCATAATTTTGTAATCCATTCATCTCCTGACAGACACCTAAGTTGGTTCCATAATTTGGCTATTGTGAATTATGCTGCTATGAACATAGATATGTGTGTATCACTGTAATATTCTGATTAAGTCCCTTTGGAAAGATACCCAGGAGTGGTATAGCTGGATCATATGATGGATCCATTCCCAGTTTTCTGAAGAATCTTCACAGTGATCTCCATAGTGGCTGCATTAATTTGCAATCCCACCAACAGTGTAGAAGAGTTCCTATTTCCCCACATCCTCACCAGCATTGACGTTGTTTGACTTCTTGATGATTGCCATTCTAATTAGGGTTACATGGAATCTCAGTGTAGCTTTGATTTTCATCTCCCTGATTGCTAATGATGAACATTCTTAAGGGCAGGAGTTTTAAGGCATCATCGAAAGAAGATCATGGGAGATGGAAAATATTATTTGGCCATTTTGGAAAATATATCTTAGCATACCATCCAAAAATAGGGTGATTTTTCCATTTATTCAAGTCTTCTGTTGTCTCTCTATAGATTTTTAGATTCTAATCAACAAAAGGTGTTTTTGAAATATGCTCTGGTTCTGTGGTTAGCACTTACTACTAGCATATATTATATACATTTTACTTATTTATTTCACTTTATACTATCTTCTGCTTAAAAATGTTAGGTCAATGATTGTGATTTTTAAAAAAAATGTCATGTCACTAATATTTAGATAGTACCTGACAACAACTAGTAGATATTATATGAATATATATATACATATATATATATTCATGATTGAATACTTTTTTTTCTTTTATACTGGGGATTGAACTCAAGGATGTTCTGTCTCTGAATTACACCCCCAGCCCTATTTTATTTTGAAACAGGAGCACATGAAGTTGCTGAGGATCTTGCTAAGTTGCTAAGATTGGCCTCAATCCTGTGATCCTCCTGTCTCTGCCTCCTAAGTATTGGGATTACAGGCATGCACCACTATGCATGGCTATGATTATATATTTCACTCAGGAATGTGAGACAGTATAAGAAAAGGTGTTTGAACTGAAAATGAGTAGTTCTGGAGGTATGCATTTGAACACAAATAAAATCAATTAAATTTTATTTTCCTCTGATATTAGTAAAACTATTGATAATTGATATTTTGAGGATGAGATATACACAGTAAGCAGGCACATCATCTGTAGTTCTTTGCATTTGAGCATCATGAAGTTTTAAGTTTCAATTCTACTAGATTCTGTAGAAGAATATGTTCTTTCACAAAATGATCTGAAGCTAAGAGTCACTATTATTTGTAGAAATCTTGAGATAGAATCAAGGCATTTTAGTTGGAAAAAATTGGAAATAAATAGATCAACATCAATAGAGCATCTTTAGATGGTAAGGTTAGTTAAGCATGATATTTTTATGTCTCTTTTTACCTTTCTATATTTACCAATTTCGACAATGACGAATTACTTATAGAAAGAAAAGAAACCTAAAAAAAAAAAAAAAAGAAAAACTTTTGTGTCACGAAATTGGTTAAAAACCAGTACCTTACTAATTATATCAGAAGATAAGAAATTAGAAGTACAACACCTATCTATGAGTGCCCCTGAGTTCAATTCCCACAAATAAACTCAATTAGGTAGAAATAAAGTCAGTTATACTATATTTTTCCCTGATGCTGGTATACCTACTGAAAATGTGTATTTTGAATAGATAACATACTCTTCTTTTCTACTGTTATCAATAAAGGATTCGTGCCAGGCCTGGTGGTGCACACTTATAATTCCAGTACTTGGGAGGCTGAGACAAGAGGATCCGGGTTCGTGGCCAGCCTCAGCTACTTAGTGAGGACTTCCACAACTTAGTGAGACCCTGTTTCAAAATAAAGAATAAAAAATAGGACTGGCGGGTGCTTGGAGGTAGAATGCCCCTGAGTTCAATTCCCAGTAGCACAAAATAAATAAATAAATAAATAAATAAATAAATAAATAAATAAATAAATAAATAAATACATACATACATACATACAGGATCCGTGACATCCCATCCACATATGGATTGGTGACCAGAAGTTCAATGACTGAAATAGCTTTGACTATACGACCTCCAGGTACTTTGACTCTTTCATTCTCTGTCACCATGAATAGGGCATGTACCTCACAGTATTGCGAAACTAAATGGGATGATACATGAAAAGGCACCCTCTATATTATAAAGCCCCGTATTTGTTAAATAATGCTATTTATTAATTATTGTCAAGCCATTTGGAAGAATACCCCACGGGACCTGATCTTGTGTTGTCACCCCCTCCTGTGGGTGGTGGTTTTCACGAGAGGGTTGGATAAGAACTTCACTTATGTATTTTCAGTGGAAATGAGGTAGGACCTCTAGTCTCCTTCCTGGCTGGGAACATCAGTCTACAGGCCACAGTTCAGTCAGACAAGATTCCAGACCCACCGTGTATACAAGAGCCCTTGCAGAGGGGGAAGGACTGATGGACGTCTCTCCTGGGTGTGGCCACCCCCAAGTCGTGCAAGGGAGGCATCTCCTTACAAGGCTGTGAACTTGGGACCCACCCCCAAGCCCCCCAACTAAGAAAGTTCCCCTTCTTATTCATTAACAAATGTTCATCAATCTATTTATTATATGACAAGCCCTGTGCTGGGTGCTCGTGATGAAACAGTGAACAAAACAGACCAGCCGGGCGTAGTGGCACACGCTTGTAATCCCAGCATTTGGGAGGCTGAGACTGGAGGATCTGGGTTCGAGGCCAGCCTCAGCTACCTAGTGAGGCACTCCACAACTTAGTGAGACCCTGTTTCAAAATAAAGAATAAAAAATAGGGCTGGGGGTATAGCTCAGAGGTAGAATGCAGAATGCCCCTGAGTTCAATCCCCAGTACTGCAAAAAATAAAAAATAAAAACAGGCCAAGTTCCTGATGCGTTTGTTCCAGTGGGGAGAAATAAACAAACACAAGCAAGAAAAAAGTCAAGGTGCGCTATCGGTAGGGCAGAACATGGAAGGGGTGTGGGGGTTACGGAGTGACGGGCTGGGAGGGGAGGCGCTCTCTATTATGTGAAGAGTGGGGGAGACTCTGGAATAAGATATTTGAGCAGAGACCTTAGATGAAGCAAAGAATGAGTCGGTCATGCAGATGTCTCGGGAAGGAGGAGCAGCAGGTACAAAGGTCCTGAGACAGCAATGCGCTTGTCTTGGTGGAGGAGGAGCTGGAGGGATGAGGGGAGAGACAAAGGCAGTGGTGTGAGGGGAGATCAGAGAGGTAGAGAGGTCAGTTCAGAGCAGCACTGAAGGAGCTCAGACAGGAGGCGCGGAGAGCAGCAGGAAGCCACTGCGGTGGCCAGGCGAGAGCCCTAGAGTGGCCACGATGGAAGACACTTCTCCCGCCTGAGCTCGGCCTCTCCGGCTAAGCTGAGGTCACCGCCCATCTCCTGGGCTACCCAATCTCTCTCCTCCCATGGCCGATCAATCAATCGAGGGTAAACACGAAGGAGGTGGAAGGGGTGTCTTGCAGGCGGTCTGCTGGGTGCTAAGTCTGTGTGAAGGGCAATCAAAAGAACCTGGGTGACAAGGCAGGGCGGGGGGGGGGGGGGGGCGTCATCCTCAGAAGTCAGTTTGACAAACTTCGGTCTGGCACTTCCAGGGTCGAGAAGAACTTGCCGGCAACTCGGCAACTCGAGGGTAAAAGCGAAGTAGGGGCACCAGAGACTTCCGTCAAGAGCCCAAAAAAAGAAGTGACAGACGCCAGGGTGCAGCGGGTACCAGATCTCGCTTCATATTTAAATCTCTGCGATGAGATACCTGGAAATTTATAAATGACAGCAGACAGCAGCTTGACGGGTGCCTGTTGCTCCACGTGCCAGGTAAGAACCGGCTGGCAGCTTTTCTCAAATAGGAGCTGTCACTCTGAATATATAAAATTGAAGCAAAGTGGGTTCAAAGGCCAAAGTCCAGGCATCACTCTACAAACCAGTTGATGAGCTATCAAGAAAAGAGGGTGGCAGGAGGCTGGCTGAGACCACTGGCCGAGCTCTAGATTGTTCTAGAAGGTAAGCTTTATGAGGTCAAAGGCCCTTTTGCTCATCACCGTATCTTCAGTGTGGGAAACTGTGCAACACAGTAGGTCCGCATCCACAGGTTTTATTTTTGTTGTTGTTATTTTGATACTGGGGACTCAACCCAGAGGCATTCTGTCTCCAACCTACACCCCCAGTCTTTTTTTAACTAGGGATTGAACTCAGGGGCATTCTACCTCCGAGCTACACCTCCAGCCCTATTTTTTATTCTTTATTTTGAAACAGGGTCTCACTAAGTTGCAGAGGCCCTCACTAAGTAGCTGAGGCTGGCCACCACAAACCTGTGATCCTCCTCCCTCAGCCTCCCAAGTACTGAGATTACAAGTGTGTGTTACCACACCTGGCTTTTAACATTTTTTTAAAATTTGAAACAGGTTGCTGGTTGTGGTGGTACATGCCTATAATCCTAGTAATTAGGAATCTGAGACAGGATGACTACAGGTTCGTGGCCAGCCTTAGCAGGTTGGCAAGGTCCCTAAGCAATTTACAAGACCCTACTTCAAAATAAAAAATAAAATAGGGCTGGGGGGGTGTCGCTCAGAGATAGAATGCCTCTGGGTTCAACCTCTAGTATATATATATATATATTTTTTTTTTTTTTTTTTTTTTTTGCAGTACTAGGGATTGAACTCAGGGGCATTCTACCTCCGAGCTACACCCCCAGCCCTATTTTTTATTCTTTATTTTGAAACCGAGTCTCACTAAGTTGCAGAGTGCCTCACTAGGTAGCTGAGGCTGGCTGCGAACCCGGATCCTCCGGTCTCAGCCTCCCAAATGCTGGGATTACAAGCGTGCGCCACCACGCCCGGCAGCTATATATATATTTTTTAAACAGGGTCTTGCCAAATTGCTGAGGCTGGCCTCCAATCTGCTATCCTTCTGTCTGAGCCTCTCAAGTACTGGGATTACAAGCATGTGCCATAGCACCCAGCCTCACTAATAGTTTTTTTTTTTTTTTGTGGTACTGGGGATTGAACTCAGGGGCATTCTACCTCCAAGCTATACCCCCAGCCCTATTTCTTATTCTGTATTTTGAAACAGGGTCTCACTAAGTTGCGGAGGGCCTCACTAGGTAGCTGAGGCTGGCCTCGAACCGGGATCCTCTGGTCTCAGCCTCCCAAATGCTGGGATTACAAGCGTGCGCCACCACGCTCTGCCATTAACAGTTCTTAAGTGGATAAATTTAAAATCCTTCCAGAGGTATGCATATAAGCTTAGAGAGCGTGAGCTCAGACCCTTTTTCTCTGGATCTTTATTCTCTTCCATATGGCTGCAGCAGACACTCAGGGACCTGACAATCCCTGCCCCGTCCCCACTCCGCTCCTGCACCCAGCCATGCTTCTTCAGTGGACCTCGGCCCACGGGCACTATCAGGCCACAGGAGAGAGCCTGGGAGTTCTCCAAGAGTTAAGTCCTCCAGGGGCCGCTGGGCCGTGGTGGTGGTGCACATCTGTGATCCCAGTACTTGGGAGGCTGAGATAGGAGGATGGCAGGCTCGAGGACAGCCTTAGCAGGTAGTGAGGCTCTCATCAACCTAGTGAGACTCTGTTTCAAAATAAAACCAAAATAAGGCTGGGAGTGCAGCTCGAAGGTAGAATGCCCCTGGGTTCAATCCCCAGTACCACAAATAAAATAAATAAATAAATAAATAAACCCTCTAGGGGTAATCCTCTACCACTGAAGGATGGGACTCTTGGCTTTTTGGTAGGACAACCGAGGTGCGTTCTACAATCTCTCAAGAGAGGACTGAACCCCAGGCCCACAATGGTTCTCCATCCCCTAGTGCTTGCTTTGTGGCTCCCCTGCCTTCCCAGTCTAATTCCAGGGTCCGCCTTCTACACAGGAGCGGCACCCAAATCCTTAACTCAGGGGCTTCTTTGGGAAATCCAAACTAGGCGATTACCTAGCATGTACTCTAATAATGACAATAGTGCGCACCCAGGGTTCCTGTGGAGACTGTGATAATGCAAAAAAGGCCTTCAGCCGAGGGCTCCCAGAGGTAAATACTCAGCTGTGCTTCACTACAGTTGCTAAACAGGACCATAAAGTACTTGGACTTTAAGCCGGGTGTGGTGGTGCATGCTTGTAATCCCTATACTTGGGAGGCTGAGACTGGAGGATCCAGGTTCACGGCCAGCCTCAGCTACTTAGTGAGGCCCTCTGCAACTTAGTGAGACCCTGTTTCAAAAAAAAAAAAAGAATAAAAAACAGGGCTGGGGGTGTAGCTCAGAGGTGGAATGCCCCTAGGTTCCATCTCTAGTATGGCAAAAAAAAAAAAAAAAAAAAGTACTTGGACTTTGAGGAGGAATTTTGAAAGGGAATCCTGGCAAAGACCAAGGTCACCTACAATAGCAACAGTAATGGTGACATGTAAGAGGTGGCACAGACAGGACAATTTGTATGCATATGAGGTGTTAACTTGTGAGGAGGATTGCAGGTTTGAGGACAGCCTCAGCAAGTAGTGAGAGTCTCATCAATTTAGTGAGACTTTGTTTCAAAATAAAAATATGGCTGAGGATATAGTTCGGAGGTAGCATGCCCCTGGGTTCAATCCCCAGTACCAAAAAAAAAAAAAAAAAGGAATAGATGGGAGATGGGACAGAATCCCAGGAACCAAAGAATTCAGCCAGAGTTAAACTCTGCACCCGGAAGAGAACATTTACATCTTTGCTGTGTTTGATATTGAGTGTGAGTGGCACCTTATGTGAAAGAAGTTAGAGCTCACAGGGGCCGGGTAGGGTAATTGTGCTGCTAACTCTAAGTGGTGCAGACCTCTGCGACCACACTGATGTCCACAGAGGTGCTTAGGCCTGACAGCATTCGACCCCATAGAACACTGAACCCTCGAGGTCCCTTTAAGCTACAGATAGTTTCCTGTCCCTCTAAGCACGCTTGGCTTGGGATAGAGGGCCAATCAACACATGTCGAAGGAAGGAAAAACAACAAAAAAAAAACAAAAAAAAATACAAGTGAGGCCACAAGGAAAGGGGAGAGGGAGCGAGAGAATATAATCATATCTTTTCTATGGAAGGACTAGCTTGACTTAAGCTCCCTATTGTAAACCTGCCACTTTGTAATCTTGTGTGCACCGTTTTTTGTTTGTTTGTGTTTTTGTTTTTTGTGGCACTGGGGATTGAACCAAAGGCATTCATGCATTCATTCTACCTTCGAGCTACACCACCAGTCCAATTTTATTTCTTATTTGGAAACAGGGTCGCGCTAGGTTGACAAGTCTCACTACTTGCTGAGGCTGTCCTTGAACCTGCGATCCTGATCCTCCAGTCTCAATCTCCCAAGTACTGGGATTACAAGCGTGGGGCACCACACCCGGCACCTGTATTCTTTCAGGTCAATTTCCCTCTCCTGAGAATTGTGAACGCCAACTCCTCCCCCGGCCTCCCCTGCAGCCAATGGCTGAAGATTGTGCGTTAAGCTCCCACCAATAGCACAGCACAGGAGCCTCGCTCTGAACACAAGATACCCAGCAGTTTCCCGCCATTGTTTTTGCCTAACTACTGGCAGCCGGCTTCCTTTTTGCAAAAAAGTAAACGCCTTGCAGAGTCACTTTCGAATATGGGTCTTTTCCTACGACGCCATGGGAATTTCTTTCTTTCTTTCTTTTTTTTTTTTTTTTGCGGTACTGGGGATTGAACTCAGGGGCATTCTACCTCCGAGCTACACCCCCAGCCCTAGTTTTTATTCTTTATTTTGAAACCGAGTCTCACTAAGTTGTGGAGTGCCTCACTAGGTAGCTGAGGCTGGCCTCGAACCCGGATCCTCCGGTCTCAGCCTCCCGAATGCTGGGATTACAAGCGTGCGCCACCACGCCCGGCTGGGAATTTATTTCTAATAGAAGAAGAAACCGGTAAGTCCTCAGTCAATGCTGCTGCCTGGGTTGGCTGAGAGGGGACCAGAAGGTAGCAAGCTGCTTGTTTCTCCTCCGCCATGCTGGTTATGGGAAAAACAGAGCGGGGTTCTCAGTGATGTGGTTCTTGCTAAACAACTACTATGATCTCCAGCTTACCCAGAGCCGAGGCAGTTTCATCTTATTTTTTATTCTTTTATTTTTATATTTTTATGAAAAATAAGATTCCACCATTGTAGATATAGGGAGCGGGATGGGAAGGGAACTGCGTATGCTCCTGTCATGGAAAGGAGGCCAGAGGCCCAGTTAATCAAATCACAGAGAACTGAGGGGTGGAGTCCAGAGGGCTGGGGTGGCCAGGAAGCTAGTCCCTAGTTATCTCAGTGGGACGCTGTTGGTGAATGTGCAGACACTTAGGTCCTTGTAAAGTTACAGTGGGATATCAGTTATACTTGAATTCTTGGCGTGACTAACATCCTTACGATTTTTTTTTTTTTGGTGGTGGTACTGCGGGTTGGACCCAAGGGCATTCTACCTCTGAGTTACACCACAGCCCTATTTTAATTTTAATTTTTAAATAGGGTCTCGCTAAGTTGCTGGGGGGCACTGATAAGTTGCTGAGGCTGGCCT
This sequence comes from Graphiurus murinus, assembly GCA_004027655.1. Classification (NCBI taxonomy): domain Eukaryota; kingdom Metazoa; phylum Chordata; class Mammalia; order Rodentia; family Gliridae; genus Graphiurus; species Graphiurus murinus. The sequence continues at coordinate 14,853 of PVLC010020120.1, read as the reverse complement.
TGAGCCTCTGATCCTCCTGTCTCAGCCTCCCCAAAACTGGGATTTACAGGTGTGTGCCACTATGCTAAGCTGAAGCTGTTAACTTCTCAGACACTATCAATCAGGTCCTAGAAAAAAAATGCTCCTGGATTGTCAGTTGATATCATTTATAACTAAGATGGTATTTGATCACCTTTAAACTTTTAACATTAAAAAAAGAAGAGGGTCCTTGTATATTCTTTCTAGAATTTAAGCCTTTTTTTTTTTCTTTGGTGGTACTTAGCTACACCCTCAGTCTGCTTATTTTATTTTTTATTTTGAAACAGTGTCTCACTAAGTTGCAGAGGGCCTCACAAGTTGCTGAAGCTGACAGAGAACCTGCAATCCTTCTGTCTCAGCCTCCCAAGTACTGGGACTACAAGCGTGCGCCACCATGCCCGGCTAAACCATATTTAATCCCTATGAAATATGTATTGTCTGCTACATGCCAGGCACTCTGTGTGCGTGCTCGCTCTCTCTCTCTCTCCCCTTCTCCACAAATTTAACAGTTTCAAAAGGACTGGGCACTTTATTTGTCTTCAGTATTTGTCTACCAAAAAAGAAATGCTGCAAGCTGGGTGTGATGACGCATGCCAGTAATCCCATTACTTGGGAGGCTGAGACAGGAGGATTGCAGGTTCCAGGCCAACCTCAGGAACTTAGTGACACCTTCAGCAACTTATCAAGACCCTGTTTCAAAATACAAATAAAAAAGGGCTGAGGATGTAGCTCAGAGGTAGAATGCCCCTGGGTTCAATCCCCAGTACTCCCCCCCACCTCCCAAAAACACACAAAAGAAACTTCAATGAACATCCTCATAATTTTGCCAACTTAGTTAGATGTACTGATGGGATTAATTCCTAGCAGTGACACTGACAAACTTTCTGCCCAAAGTTTGGCAGTTTCTGCACACTCACATACACTAATTAACGGTGACTAATTTTTTGCACCCTCTCCAACACTAGTGTTATAAAAACTGATTTACAGTCTGTTTTTCATTTCTCCGAGTGTATACTGCTAACATAGAGCTAATTTGCCAGTGAAATCCATGTCTTCCCCCTTAGACAGTTGCCACTGGCATGTGGCTGGCTGGGGATCAGTATTTTCTATCTAGAAGCAGCCAGGTGACCAGTTCTTGCTGTGGGATATGAATAAACGTGATGAATGGTATTTATCCTTATTAGCTATGACTGTCACGAAATAATGTGCCTTGTCTTACATTTCTATCTCCATTTATTGCGAGGATGCAGAGGAAGATGATCTAGGTCAGAGGGAAACTGGGCTCCTGAATTATCACCCAGAGGAAAGCTACTCACCAACCCAGAATATTTATGACGGACTGTCGTATGGACAAGAAACATTACACTGAGCCATCAAAATTTGGTTGGGGGGTGCTGGGGATTGAACCCAGGGGCATTCTACCTCCAAGCTACACCCCCAGCCCTATTTTTTATTCTATGTTGAAACAGGGTCTCACTAAGTGGCAGAGGGCCTCACTAAGTAGCTGAGGCGGGTCACGAACCTGTATCCTTCAGTCTTAGCCTCCCAAGTACTGGGATTACAAGCGAGCGAGCGCCACCATGCCCGGCTCTTTTTTAGTTTTGGAACAGGGTCGTGCTAGGTTGCTGAGAGTCTTGTTAAGTGGCTGAGGCTGTCCTCAAACCTGCGATCCTCTTCTCTCAGCCTCCCAAGAAATGGTTACTACAGGTGTGTGCTACCATGCCTCAACAGCCACTGAAATTTGAAGGCTTGTTTTTGATGCTAATTACCCTCGTGAGCACAGATCACTTTGTAAATTAATATAATTTACTTACATTTTATTTCTTGATTTATCATTTTTAGACATCTATTTTCTGCCCACTAGGAACTGGTGCACTAATATTGGTATCACTTTTACTACCCTATGATCTCTTTTTATTAGTCTTCTTATTTTTAATTAAACAATTTATTTTACATCTTTTTTTTTTTGTAATACTGGAGATTGAACCCAGGTGCATTCTACCTCTCAGCTATACCCCCAGCCCTATCTCAAAAATAAAAATTTTGAGGACCTGTCTCAAAAATAAAAAGAGCTGGGGGTGTAGCTCAGAGATAGAATGCTCCCTGGGTTGAATTCCCAGTACAAATAAATAAATAAATAAATAACAAATACATATAAAAATACATATAAATGACTCTATCTCTTTCCCTGGCTCCTTTTTATTTTACTTATGTTATTAAATTTGTTGAATTTCTCTTCTTTTATTGATGTTTTTTCTTTTTTTCTTTGTAGTATTGGGGATTGAACCCAGAGGCATTCTACCTTCAAGCTATACTCTCAGCCCGATTTTTTTTTAATTTCTTATTTGGAAACAGGGTCTCACTAGGTTGATGAGAGTCTCACTACTTGCTGAGGCTGTCCTCAAACCTGTGATCCTCCTGTCTCAGCCTCCCAAGTACTGGGATTACAAGTGTGCGCCACCACATCCAGCTTTTATTGATATTTAGACTTAAGTGTTCTATCAATTTGGGAGTAATCTCTTCTTTGACCTCTTTTTCACGAAGCATATTACATGCTTGTTTAATCATTGTGATCTATCTTCCATGTCTACGGTTTTCCATCCCTCCAATAGTTTTTAACCTTTTGCCATTTTTTCTACATTATCTTTGATGATTTGAATTATTTCCTCCATGACTGTGGTTTCATCTTTGATGTTTCAAAGCATAGGGAATTTGGCTGTCTGTTCTCAGATAATAATACAAAATTGTACTCTAAGTGCCAGTGGGACACAGACACACACACACAGACACACACACACAGACAGACAGACAGACACACACACACACACATATACATACAACCTCTCCTTTCCTTTTCTTGGTTCAACTCATTTGGTTTTTGGTGTATGACCTGCTTTATTCTGCCATTATCCCTTAGAAGTCATTGACTTTTCTCTTATTTAAAGAAATCGTCTTGGCAAACACTTCTCCTGGGATGCTACCTCTAACAGTACATGGGCCACCAATCTCAACTACAGATTCATTTCAGAAGACCAACCAAGACAAAAGTGAGGTTCTAGTCTACAATTCCTGAAGAATGAACCAAAGGCACCCTTCAATGCTATAAATTATGCCTTAAAACTCATGGGAGACCAAGTGTGGTGGCACACACCTTGTAATCCCAGTTCTTGGGAGGAAACAAGAGGATTGCAAGTTCAAGACCAACCCAAGCACCTTAGTGAGATCCTGTCTCAAAATAAAAATTAAAAAGGGCAAGCCAGGCATGGTGGCACATGCTTGTAATCCCAGTACTTGAGAGGCTGAGACAGGAGGATCACAAGTTCAAGGACAGCCTCAGCAAGTAGTGGAACTCTCATCAACCTAGTGAGATACTGTTTCAACATAAAAATAAAACAGGGCTGGGGGTGTTGCTTGGAGGTAGAATGCCCCTGGGTTCAACCCCAGTACCACAAAAAAATTTTTAAAAAAAGTCTGGGGATGTAGTTCAGTGGTAGAGAGCTCTTGGGTTCCTGAGTTCAATTCCCAGTACCACAAAAAAGAAAGAAAAAACAAAAAACAATCCTCATAGGAATGCATGGAAGAAATTGATAATCTTATACCAAATTCTGTACGTTGTGAGTTTGATTCCCTATGGTGAATAAGTGTGCCGTGATGAGTCTAGCAAAACTTAGAACAAATAAAACCAATTAAGTCAGGTGTGGTGGGGCACACACTTGTAATCCCTGTACTTGGGAGCCTGAAACAGGAGGACTACAGGTTCAAGGCCAGCCTCAGCAACTTAAAACCCTGTTTCAAATTAAAAAATAAAAAGGGCTAGGGGTATAGCTTGAAGGTAGAATGTTCCTGAGTCCAATCCCTAGTACAAATAAATAAATACATACATACATACATACGTAAATAACAAAACCAATTAAAAGTGGCATATGCTGGGTATGGTGTCCCATGCTTGTAATCTCAGTACTTACTTGGGAGGCTGAGACAGGAGGATCGAAGGTTCAAGGACAGCCTCAGAAAGTAGTGAGAGTCTCATCAACCTAGTAAGACCCTGTTTCAAATTATAAATATATATATGGCTGGGGGTGTATCTTGGAGGTAGAATACCCCTAGGTTCAATCCCCAGTAACACACACACACACACACACACACACACACACACACACACACACACACCGGCATTTAAGAACTTCTTTCATCATGATAGACCTTAAACTAATTCCACATCTGTTTTGCAACATCAACGATCAAGATAAGAACAAGATTGTATTTAGGAGGGCAATGACTTTTAGTATTTTCTGTAAGAAAGGACCTGTTAACACTACCACCAAGGGGTGAAGAGTTCAAAGCTTTAGCAGCGCACTCGGAACTCTTCAGGCCAGTTGATAGGATTGCCAGGGTACTGAGAACAAGAATCCAAGCAGAGGGCCTCCTCTTCCTCTTGATCAACAGCTTCTTCCCTCCAGGACATACTTCCCCTCCACCTCTCCTTTTTTTGTACTGAGCATTGAACCCAGAGCCATCCTACCTCTGAGTTATACCCCTAGTCCTATTTTATTATTTGCAATCAGGATCTCACTAAGTTGTTGAGGGTGGCCTCAAACCTGTGATCCTCCTGTCTCAACCTCCCAAGTGCTGGGATTATAGGCGTGGGCCACCACACCTGGCTCATCTGTCCTTACACACGACCGATTTGGTCTCGCATCTCATGTTTTCCTACAAGGTTGACTTGGAGGTTATTTTTAAGGGGATTTTTAATATTTACAAGTGATATTTCCATAGATTAATAGACTTTACAGGTGTCTTAAAGAAATCTTAATTAGAGCTCCACACTTCACCTCCTCTTAACTTTTTCCCTTTTGCAAAAGCCTGTGTAAAAAACTGAATGGTGAGAAACTCCCACTAGCAACCCACATATTTTCCCTCCAAAGAGGCTGCTCATCTTTTGAGGCAGTTTTGCACATTGTTTTGGCTTTCACACTTTGGGTCGTCTGTCATGTTTTATTTATTAAAACAGGTGGAGATTTAGTTCTGTCTTTCCAAAGCATGTAATATGGAGAGGAAAATACAAGACTTCGCTCTAAAGGAAATTAAATTAAATTTGCTCTAAGGCACGGTGGTGCAGGCGGACCTGTAATCCCAGAGGCTGAGACAGGAGGATTGTAGGTTTGAGGCCAGCTTCAGTAAGACCCTGTTTCTAAATAAAAAAATTAAAAGGGCTGGGGGTTGGCTCAACGAGGGCTCCTGGGTTCAATCCGAAAGAAAGAAAGAAAGAAAGAGAGAGAGAGAGAGAGAGAGAGAGAGAGAGAGGGACGGAGGGAGGGAGGGAGGGAGGAATTGAAGAGAAGGAATAAAGATGAAGTCTTAGATGTATCAAGGAACTTTAGGCATAGAGCTAGCTACTCTTAGGCGCTCTGGGCCTCCTGGATGAGTTGGGGTTTGGGGTTGGGGCAGGGATCTCTGTGATAACCAGTGTTGTGCCCATGGGAAGGATCTACCTTATCTTGATTTTCTGGGGGTAGAACATCCACAGTCCAGTGTAGTAGCTTTACTTTAGTCTTGTGTTTTAGTGTGAAACTAGAATTAGAAAGCTCTGTGCCAGCTGGGCATGGTGGTGCATGCTTGTAATCCCAGTACATGGGAGGCTGAGACTGGAGGATTGCAGGTTCAAGGCCAGCCTCAGCTACTTAGTGAGGCCCTCTGCAACTTAGTGAGACCCTGTTTCAAAATAAAGAATAAGAACTAGGGCTGTGGATGTAGCTTAGAGGTAGAATGCCCCTGGGTTCCATCCCTAGTACTGCAAACAAACAAACAAACAAAAATATCACCTGGACCTGAGAAGGAGCTCTTGGGTCCAAAGCAACACAGGGAAGGGATTCTACAGAGACCTAGGATCTGCCTTAGCAGGAGCTGATAAAGACAGGAATGGGGAAAAAGAACTAATAAACACATGCTACCAGCTACCATGCTGCTGCTGCTGCTTCTTCTTCTTCTTCTTCTTTTTTTTGCGGTACAGGGGATTGAACTCAAGGGCATTCTACCTCCGAGCTATACCCCCAGCCCTATTTTTTATTATTTATTTTGAAACAGGGTCTCACTAAGTTGTGGAGTGCCTCACTAGGTAGCTGAGGCTGGCCGTGAACCCAGATCCTCCGGTCTCAGCCTCCCAAATGCTGGGATTACAAGCGTGCGCCACCATGCCTGGCTACCATGCTTCTTAAGAATAATATTTTCTAGCCGGACATGGTGGCTCATGCCTGTAATCCTAGTACTTGGGAGGCTGAGACAGGAGGACTGCAGGTTCACAGACAGCCTCAGCAACATAGTGAGGTTCTCAGCAACCTAGCAAAACCCTGCTTCAAAACAAAAAAATAAAATTGGTCTGGGGGTGTAGCTTGGAGGAAGAATGACCCAGAGTTCAATACCCAGTATCAAAACAAAGCAATAATATTTTATGAGAGACATTTGACATTTTTCTCTCTACTCATTGAATATGTATTGATATAAGGAGGAAGTTGATGGAATACTATATTTAGAGTTTGGTGCAAGACCCTATTTCAAAATAAAAAATAAGCCAAGTGCAGTGGTGCAGGTCTGAAATCCTAGTATTTGAGAGGCTGAGACAGGAGAATCACAGGTTTGAGGCCAGCCTCAGCAATTTAGCAAGGCCCTCGGCAACTCAGAGAGACCTTGATTCAAAATAAAAAATACAGCTGGGCGTGGTGGCGCAGGCTTGTAATCCCAGCTTTTGGGAGGCTGAGACCTGAGGATCCGGGTTCTCGGCCAGCCTCAGCTACCTAGTGAGGCATTCCGAGACTTAGTGAGACCTGGTTTCAAAATAAAGAATAAAAAACAGAGCTGGGGGTATAGCTCGGAGGTAGAATGCCCCTGAGTTCAATCTCCAGTACCGCAAAAAAAAAAAAAAAAAAAAATACAAAGTGCTGGGGTGTGGCTCAGAGGTAGAATGCCTCTGGAATCAGTCCCCATTACCGCGTACACACACATGCAGAGTAATGATATGAATATATAATGTAGCAATGCATTATACAATTTTCAAAGCACTCATTTACTTTAAGTGAAATTATTTCTATCTGAACCTGACACAGAAGGAAACTGAGGAACAAAGAAATTAAATGACTCAAAAATTCTGACTCCTCGGTTCTTTTTTTTTTTTTTGCGGTACTCTCCCTCGGTTCTCATCGCTAGAGTAACCTGCTTCTTACAATTTTTATATCATCATGTAAGTAATTCTTACATAGCTATAGCCACACATATTTATTGATATGTTTTCAAATTTAACTCAACACTTTTTCCTCTTTCCCATGCTTTATTTGTTGTTCTGGGCTCTTTCTGAGACTGTGTGTGTGTGTGTGTGTGTGTGTGTGTGTGGTACTAGGGACTTAACCCAGAGACATTCTACCTCTGAGCTGTATCCCCAGTCCCATTTTATTTTTTATCAGGGATAAAAGGTCTCACTAAGTTACTGAGGCTGGCCTTGAACCTGCAATCTCCTGTGTCAGCGCCCCAAGTACTGGGATTACAGGGGTACGCCACCATGCCTGGCTTTTCCAGGGCATTTATGATGAACCCTGAGCTCTCTGTAATTGAATGGTTCATTGCATTTTTTTGGAACCCAAACGAGTCAGCTCTACATAGAAAAAGTAAATATTCCTGTTTACCTCCCCTGCCAATCCCAGCTTCCTTTATAAAAGAACATGAAGCTGGGTGTGGCGGCTCACACTTGTAATCCCAATACTTGGGAGGCTGAGACAGGAGGATCACAGGTTAGAGGACAGCCTCAGCAAGCAGTGAGACTCTCATCAACCTAGTGAGACCTTGTTTCCAAATAAGAAATAAAATTGGGCTGGGAGTGTAACTCAGAGGTATATAGCCTCTGGGTTCATCCCCAGTACCACCACCACCCCCCCAAAAAAAGAAAATGGTCAAAATTGGTACCTTTTATTTTTTTTATTTTTTTATTTTTTATTTTTTTTTTTTGCGGTACTGGGGATTGAACTCAGAGGCATTCTACCTCCGAGCTATACCCCCAGCCCTATTTTTTATTCTTTATTTTGAAACCGAGTCTCACTAAGTTGCGGAGTGCCTCACTAGGTAGCTGAGGCTGGCTGCGAACCCGGATCCTCCGGTCTCAGCCTCCCGAATGCTGGGATTACAAGCGTGCGCC